>VDFB02353248.1:152530-227898 GCA_007258455.2 Sequoia sempervirens
GGGTGGGATTAAGCTGCAAGTGCCAGTCATGACCTGTGTCATTGACTATTTTCTTGAGGATTTTGAGGATGGTTTTGTTCATTGCTTGGCCATTGCCTTGGGGATAGTACGAGGTGGAGAAGTGATGCTGGATTTTGAATTTCTCGCACAAGTCACAGACATCCTAATTCTTGAATAGTATCCCATTATCTGAGATAATGGCTTGTGGGACACCGTAACGACAGATGAGATAGTTCAGGATGAATTTTGAGATTTGCTTCCTAGTGATATATGTCATGGGTATGGCTTCCACCCACTTTGTGAAGTACTCAGTTGCAGTGATAATGAATTTATGGCCATTGGATGAGGTGGGTGAGATTTTCCCAATGAGGTTGAGTCCCCACTGTGAAAAGGGCCATGGTGTGATGATTGGGTGAAGCTCTTGAGCTGGAGCATGGATGAGGTCCCCATGCTGCTAACATTGTAAACACCTTTTAGCATGATCATGTGCTTCTCGCTCCATTGTGGGCCAATAATAGCCCAGCCTTAGCAGTTTCTTGGCTATGGTTATTCCACTCGAGTGTGAGCCACAGATACCGTTATGAACCTCGGTTAGAGCGGTTCATGCCTCCTCAACATTTAGACAGCACAGTAAAGTACCTTCTATGCTTCTACAGTATAAGGTATCACCTAGGATGACAAATCGATGCCTTTTTGATAAAGGTTCATTTTAGGCTCGATGGTAGGTCAGCGGGTATGACTCCTATGTGAAGATATGTATAGATGTCGTGATACCAAGGATCGCCAAGACCAACGATTTGACACACATATTCCAATTCTGGTACCTCGAATGTGGGAACAAGAAGCCACTCGATCAGAAATTCATATTTCAGCACATTGTGAGGGATGTATACTAGAGATCCAATTGTAGCCATGGCGTCAGCGGCTTTGTTTTTGGTTCTTGGAATCTGCTCAAATGTTATGTTGATGGAGGATTCCTTTAAAGTTTCCACCAATTTCTTGTATGGGGTTAGCTTGTGATCCTTTGTTTGATATTCATTATTGACCTGATTTATGATCAACTGAGAGTCTCCATATACCTTGAGAGCTATGATATTCCATTGTACTGCTATCCTGAGACCTATAGTCAAAGCCTCGTATTTCGCTATGTTGTTGGTGCAAGGAAATGCCAATTTGTATGACTTCGGTATGCAGTCCCCCTATGGGGTGATGAAGAAGACACCAGCTCCTAATCCATGTTGAGTATATGAGCCATCGAAGTATAGTTTCCAGTGATTGGAAACATTGAGATTAAAAATAGACTCATCTGGAAATTCAGAGACAAGAGGGTTCTCAGAATATATGGGTTCTTCTGCTAGTTGTTCTACAATAACTTGACCTTTAATGGCTTTCCGCTCAACATACTCAATGTTGTACTCTGACAATATCATAACCCATTTTGCCATTCTGCCAGTTAACATTGCCTTTGATAAGAGATACTTGAGGGGATCAATTTTGGCAATTAGCTTTATCTTGTGTGCCAACATGTAATGTTTGAACTTTTGGGATGAAAACACTACTGCGAGGCAAGCTTTCTCAATGAATGAGTAATTTAGCTCATGACCGACCATTGTCCTGCTGATATGGTAGATGGCCCTCTCCATTCTATTTTTATCATGCTGAGCTAGGAGAGCTCCAAGGGCTGCTATTGTTGCCGACATGTATAAGATCAATGGCTTCTTTGGGATAGGTGGCATTAACACTAGAGGTGTCAGTAGATATTCCTTGATTTTGTTAAATTCCTCTTCGTATTTTGTATCCCATTTATATGCTACCCCCTTGTGAAGTAGGTGAGAATATGGATTTTGCTTGTCTGCTAGTTGTGCTATGAATTGTCGGATGGATTGAAGTCGGCCTTGGAGACCTCTCAGTTGTTTTAATGTCTTTGGTGCTTCCATCTCAATGATTGCTTTTACTTTCACGGGATCCACCTCGATACCCCTCATGGAGACTATGTATCCTAGCAGTTTACCTGATTGTACACTAAAGATGCACTTCTTGGGATTTAGTCTGACTTTGTATTCCTCTAGTATGTCAAAGATAGCACTTAGGGTTGCTATATGATCTTGTCTTTTTCTTGACTTTGCTAGAATATCGTCAACATAGTCTTTGACTGTTTTGTGAATCATGTCATGGAATATTAGTGTCATGGCCCTTTGATAGGTTGCTCTTGCGTTCTTTAGGCCGAATGGCATCATGTTCCAGCAGTAGGTCCCCCATGGGCAAGTGAAAGTCGTCTTGTGTTGATCTTCTTTTGCTATCATAATCTGATTATATCCTAAAAATCCATCCATTAGTGATAGCATCTCATGCCCTATTGTCATGTCCACTATCATATCGATATTGGGAAGCGGGAAATCATCCTTGGGACATGCTTTGTTCAAATCTCTGAAGTCCGTATAGATTCTGATGACTCCGTTAGGTTTTGAAATAGGTACTAAATTTGATACCCATTCTGGATAATCAATTGGTCGGATAAATCCTGTGTCTAGCAATTTTTTGAGCTCCATTTTGACCAATAAGGCTATTTGAGGATGCATTTTTTAGAGTTTTTGCTTGACGGGTTTTGCCTCTAGATATACTACTAGATGATGAACCACAATCTCTGGATCAAGCCCTGGCATATCATCATAACTCCATGCGAAGTTTATTTTTCCTTCCTTTAGGAATGTTGCGAGGAGTTCTTGCTCTTCTGATAATAATGATTCCACATAAAATGTGATATGTGGGGTCTTCTCTGCTCCTATGTTGACCGGATTGCATTTTTCGACCAAGACTGCTGACTTCTCCTGATGGATAGCTCTTAAGGGAAGATTGAATCCTTCATCCTCAGGTGCCTTAGAGAGGTTTTCACTGTTGGATACGTCCTTTCTTTTTACTATTTTCTTGTCAGAGAGTGCCACAGTGTGGTTTTCACTCAAGGACTTGGATATGACTCTTAGTTTCTCACTTTTGCGACTAAAGGATTCAATCATTTCCCCATAATAGGCGTGTGTGTCCAACTCTATTATAAATCCTGCTTTATGATCTCCATCTGGAATGTTATCCCTCAATCCCATGAATTCTGAGAGCACTTCATCATTTTCAAATGTATCAAGAACTGGTGGTCCTCGTTGGTCATAGTCGATAAGTTGGGGGTAAACTAAGTGGATCTCATGATTTTGACTATCTAGTTCAAAGGATATGGTACTAATCATACACAAGGTGGTATCTTCGAATAACCTAGGTAGATTGGTCAAGGTATCTTCATCATCGCTACTAATATAGGGCTCAGTTATGAAGTTATGTGTTTCTTGGCCTATGGATATTGGTGAATGTAGTTGTACTAGCACTGGATGAGGAGAAACATTAGCAGCTCTAACCAGAGGACATCGGCCACGTATGGTTATTCTCGGAGTGGCACATCCAAGACCAAGATTTGTTATGGGTCGCGTCTCAGGCATTATAGGTATTGTGAGCCATTTGTCATTTTTTCCCAGTCTTTGATTTCTGTTGTAGCCCATTGCAAGCATCATGCGTAGGCCCTTGCTTCTTTCATCCATTGGTAAATTAGCTGCCGGTCTTTCATCTTGATATAACATGTTTGATGGATCTACTTCAATGACCTCATGACCAAGGTCTCCCCATCTTATGAATTTGGGATAATCCTTAGGATACGTTTGTGATGTGGAAGCCTGGTTTTCTTGTGGGCGTCCTCGTGATCTAGGAGATTGTGGTAACTCTCCTATCATGAAAGCATTGTTAGGAATTTTGTAGCTTCCACAACTGTCTTCCTGGATGATGAGCTTGATGTCAAAGATGGTGGGGATGGCAGGGATAGCAAGTGTCTCTGTCGCAGAAGTGGACGCGAGAGTGGTGGGGTCGATGTATGGTGTGGATGGGCCTTCATCATTCTTTGGCACTTGTGGGATTTTGTAGTACTTGGCTTCAAGATTTTTGCAATATGAAAATGGTTCTAGATCTCCATGAATGGTAACCTCTTGTCCATTATGTGTAAATTTTACACACTGGGGGAAGGTTGATGCTACAGCTTTCATTGCATGGATCCATGGGCATCCTAGGAGGATATTATATGGTAAGGTGAGGTCCAGGACCTAACAGGTGGTTTCCATGAGTGTTGGCCCTACTTGAATAGGGAGTTTAATCATGCCCTAAGACACTCTTTCTTGGTCATCATATGCTCTAATTGTGATTCCCTTGCCTTTGTCAATGGAATCTTCTGATATTTTCAACTGCTTGATGAGGCTAAGAGAACAGATGTTCAAACTTGCACCTCCATCCACCAAGACCCTTTTGATTTTTCTTTTGTTTACAATGGCTTCCAAGTGAAGTGCACAGTTGTGAGATGGTTGGGCGGGGAAATCTTGGTCAGAAAATGTAAGGAGATTAGGTGTTATGATGTTTCTGACTATAGCTTGGAATTGTTTCGCATCGAGGTCTGCGGGGATAGTGGATGAGGCTAATGCTTCCTCGAGGATCTTCTTATGGGCTGATGATATTTTTAACAACTCCATGATGGAGATGTGTGCTGGTGTTCTTTTGAGTTGTTCTACAACATTGTAGCTATGCGGAACTACTCTTGATGAAGGGATTCTATTGGGTTGGGATGATCTTGCGATGGTGACTTTTTCGCCTCTTGTGGTGACTCCACAGTCTTCGGCATGAGCGCCCTTGATGGTGATGACCATGCAGTCTTCATTTAGGGAGGAAACGACTATTTCATATACATGATTTACATTGCCTTTTCCGTTATCCTTGTTATTCCCTTTGTTGCCATGATTCAGCATCGAATTCGTGTAGATTTTAAGATCCTGATTCCCAGTAGGTGTTTCCACATTTATGATTCTTTTTTCAATGAGATCTTGGATGATGTTCTTGAGTATCATACAATTGTTTGTGGTGTGACCTTTGATTTTGTGGAATTCACAAAGTTGATTCTCGTTGTACCACGGGGGTTTGACATCAAGTTCTTGGTAATTTTCGAATGTAGGAGGTTTGATAAGTTTTTCATCAATCAATTTTTTCATTATATCCTCCAATGGTTCTCCCAAAATGGTGTATTTGCATTTTGGATAAGTTTTGCATTGTGGCAGTCCTCTTTGGTCAGTGACGTTATTGATGGTGGGATTATTGGGTTGGTATTTTGTGTGATGAGTGTTTTGGTGTTGTGTTTGGATTTTTGGTGTGGGTTTATGTTGGCGTGGACCACTAATGACCACCTTGGCATCAATGACACCATCATTAGTGATGTTCTTGTTTCTTGCCCATGTACGAGGTTTATCGTTGTAGTTTGATGATGGGCAATTGTTTTGTGGCTCGTGATATGACATTGGCTCGGCGGGTTGGGTTACAAGGGCCCTTTTGATGCTAAGCACCTTGGAGATTAATTGTTCATATGTAGTGATTCCCTGAACCTTGAGATGAAATGAGAGGCGGCTTTCAAGGTTGGCGATGATTGTGCAGACTTGTTGTTCCTCTGGTATGGTCCACTTGCTCTGATTGGCCTTGGATCGCCATTGTTGAAGAAATGAAGCAAAAGATTCATTCTTCCCTTGTTTTAGAGCGTATAGTTCTTCAAGACTGACATCCATTGCAATATTACATGCATAGTTCCTAATGAATGCATCCCTAATTTCTTGGAATGTTCTAATGCCTGAAGGTAAGTGAGAGAACCATTCTATAGCGTTTCCTGCCAAGCTCCTAGGGAATAGCCACATCAGATACGTATCGTCATATGTGAATTCCATACAATGAACCTGGAATTCCCTGATGTGATCTTCAAGGTTCCCCATCCCTTGATATTTGTCAAATTTGGGGATTTCGATTCCCTTAGGGAATGGTTTCATGTCTAGGCTCCTATCAAATGGATAGGGACACAAGTTGCTTTGCGTTTTAGTTGTTCGTCTAGATTGAAGGTCGAGCACCTGTTGTGAGAGCAACCTGAGTTGTGTCGTCACATCACTCTGCAGATCAGGGGGTGGGATGAAAGTGTTTTGTGTTGTGGTTTGGGTCATGGGCTGGGTGGATGGGTTGTTTGGTGCGTTGTTTGATGGTATCTGCATGTTTTGTCGAGCGAAGTAGGCTTCTACTTGCTTTTGTATGAATGATGCCTGTTGTTGATCCTGTTGTTGTTGTGCTAGGGTTTGGGCTTGTTGTTGCGCTTGTTGTTGCTCCAACAACACTTGTTGTGTTTGCTACTGTTCCCACAACACTTTTTGTTGGGCTACCAATTCTGCTACTTCTTGTTGCTCTTGGTATTGCTTCAATGCTTGTTGATATGCCTGCAATTGTGCTGCTTGTGCAAGAATTTGTCCTTGTGCTTGCGCTTGGTCTTGTGCTTGTGCAACTTGTGCTTGTGCGGCCTGTTGTTGTAATAAGAGTTGTGCTTGAGAAACCCTTTGTGCTTGTAATGCTTGGGTAGCTTGTTGTTGTTGATGTTGCAATAATGCCTGGGCTTCTTGTGCTTCTTGTGCTTGTATTGCGGCTTGTGCAGCTTTGGCAGCTTGTGCAACTTTGACAACTTGTTGCACAGCTTTTTGTTTCTAGACTTGTTGGTATCCTCTTTGAAAAGCAGCTTGTAATGTTGTGTCGAATTGGTTTGATGTGGTGAATGTTGGTGGTGGTGGAGGTGGTGGTGGATTTGGAATTTTAGTAGATGATGATGTTGTGTTGATATTTTGCATGTTGGATAATGGTATTTATGTGATTGGTCCTTGTGAGACCTTGCTTTGTGATGTTAAGGGTGTATTTGATGGTGTTGTCATTGCTTATGTATTTATTGTTTGTTGTTGCGATATGAACGATAAATTTTGTGTGTTTGGTACAATGTTTTGATTGATGGTTGGGATGTAGGTCTAGTTGATACTTGGTAGGGGAGGAATCCCTAGGCCAAGGAGTGGTGCGGATGATAATGGCAATGGCAGAAGAGGTGGAAATGTAAGAGGTGTGAGTTGTTGTGAAAACATCCTGGTGTCAAATAAACCCCCTAGTCCAAACATATCTCCCTCTTCTTGTGAATTTATGAGAAGAGGTGTTTGTGGTGCTCCATGAAAAGATGTTGATGATGGGTCGTAATGTAAAGTGAGAGGAACATTTTTGTGTAATGGGTTGTTAAGTATGTTTTGTTCCAAGGCGGTGTTTGCATCCATGTTTTGATTATTAACAAGGGGATGTGATTGAAGAGCATTGAGGAATGTGTTTCCCTTGTTGACATTTGGTTGGGTTGGAGCAAACAATGTTGTAATTTGTGGGATGTTTTGTGTGACATTTTGGGATGGAGGTGTAGATGAGATGGGGATGGTGGATGAGATTAGAGGAAATGATGTGTCCACGATAGTACTTACATCAAAATCCAACGGTAACTTAGCCCCTTATTTTGCTAATTCAAGCATGTACAATGAAGGGTTAAGTCTCATCATGACATTGATGATTCGATGGTTATCTGGGTTTTGAAGCATTTCTGTCATTTCCTCACGAGACATTCTAAAAGTGAGGTCCTCTCCTTGATTTTCTTCTTGGGGATGTTGTGATGATGAGAGGGTCAATGGGTTGCTTGATTCTACCGGATTCATTTTTGCGTTGGTTTGACTAAGGTCACTTGAAGCGGGTGTTTCTTTGTTGGCTTCCATACTCTTCTTGTGTTGAGATCTTGTTTGGACCATAAAACAAGGATCAAGAATATAGGAGATGAATCTCTCGATTCTTTGGTTTGATCTTCTTTTTTTGTTTTTATGTCCCAAAGTGTGAAGTTTTAGGATGCGTCTTGAGGATCAAAGGGGATGATATGATAATGATGTTAGGAATGGATGATATGGATGTTCTTGTCTTTTGATGAATTTTGAATGAGACACTAGGCTTTTAGGACTTTGGATTTTGCTTTTGATTTTGAGATTTCGTCCTTGACTTTGATTTTGATTTTGATTTGGGATATTTGAACAAAAAGACCCTAAGATGTTTGATAATGATCTAAGGGATAGCTTTGTCCAAAGGATGACAATTTAAATATGTGTGAGAAGAAGGATGCATCTACCCACACCTATTCAAACAAGATGATTGTTTCACTTAAGCATATGGAGAAGGATTCATCTACATACACTAAGCTAGACAAGATGATTTTGATAACTTTGACTAAGTATATGCAAAAGGATGCATCTACACATACCTAGCCAAAGGTGTTTTGATAAATGTTCTCAAGGACTTTGTTTCAATGATTTTGATGATGCTTTGGATTTTTCCATAAAGCCTAGTTTCAAGATTTTCCCAAAAGATGATGATGAGATGGATTTGTTTTGATGTTTTGATGGATGGATGAAAAAGGTTTTAATAATGTTTTGATCCCAAGATGAACCTAAAAAGTTTATACTTTGTTTTCCAAGACCTAGGTATTGAAAAGCATGCATATGCTTCCTTAAGACCTTTGTAACCAAGAAATGATTTCATTTTGAACTTTCAATTTCATATTTTCAATCAATGATTTGTGCTTTTGAATTTTGGAGTCTTCAATCACACATGAAAGTTCATTTTTCTTAGCTTTGCTTAATGTCTTTATTTTACCAAAAACACTTTCTTCAATTAGGTTTTCAAACTAAGATGTCCAATGTCTTAATTTCTTCAAATCCCACAAGGTATGTTTATGTGGAAATTTAATGAACTTAAGGCAAGGGGTTTTCCTATTGTTTACTTAGGAAGACAAATTGAGATATAATCCAATGCTTAGAAACCTCTAAGGATGTGAATCCCAAGGGAAAGCAATAACATATGGATTGAGTCAATTGTGTTTGTCCTCAAAAGGGTTTGAAATTTGGATGATGTTAAGTGTTTGTTTCCATGATGTTTTCGAACAAGCAATGCATTTTATAACCCAAGAATAAGTACAATCCTATGGATGTGAAAGACAATATTTGTTGGATTCCCACTTGGACAAGTCTAGCTATGCCTATCTCTAGCGAATGGTTAGATGCTTGACCCCACTGGCTCCCCTCCATGGCACTCACTTATATGGGGCAGCCAAGCATCAACACCCATGAAACTCCCATGGCATGCTTTCCATTTCTACTAGAAGACCGTAAAAGTGTGGGGTGGCTTCAGAACGACCGTTCTTGTGCCAACAAATAGATAAAGGATTTTGGAAAATTCTAGCACATGGGTTTTAGTAAGGACTTTCCATTCATAGGAGTTGACCCAACGTGGCAAAATTCCCCTTTCGGATCTAGCTTGTCAGAGTCAACCGCGTGATATTGGTGTTTCTTCCAATATCCACATTTATATCCTAACTGGAAATACTCTCGGGTTCAGAGTGTTACCGGTTGAGTTGTTCCCTTGGGTGATTACTTTTTCCCACAAGGCAGGCCCTCTAAGATACACAAAAGCGAATGAAGAACAAAATCCTTAACTCAATCAATCTTTGATAGCAACAAAGAGAGAATGTACACGAAAATGCCCCCACTCACACTCGCACAATATTTTGTTCAATTTTAAACCCAAATTGAAGTGTGGAGGTGATTGCTTTGTCTTAACTCAAAGTCATGGAAAAGACCTTTTGATTCTCAAGATCACTATAAAGCACGAAAGAAGCGCATACATCCTTTTCCAATGGCTTTAGTCTAAGTAAGCCCTCACGAAAAACACTACACTTGTTCTTTTTACACCCTCAAAGAAAAAATGTGAGTACATTTTAAAGCACCAAATGAAGTGTGAGAAATTGCCTTGTTCAATTGTTAATCCAAAAATAGAATCTAGTAAGTTGTTGATCCTAAGGTTCTTTTTAATCCTTTTGCAAGAAATAAACAAGAAGGATCCTTTTTAAACCCAAATGAAAGCTAGTGTTGTAAAGAAAGAAAAGGATGACAAATTCTTGAAGAAGTGTTAAACAAACACTTAAGTGTTAAAAAACACTTTGATTAGACCCCATATCATCTTCATGCTTCTCTTTCCTTTGCTCTTGGCTTCCAACCTACAAAATAGGAAATAATCAGATTCTAAAAAAAATACAGAAGTTAGAAAACCAAAAAACAGTAGATAAATAAGTCATGAATCAAAGCACGTGCTAAAAAACTAAATTCTCCCTTTTTCTATTTTCCAGCGTCGCAATTAGTGAAGGCGTCACTATTTTTTCCTTCCAGTGGCACTCTTACAGTGCTGCTTACCAGTCAGTAGTGCTCTGTGTCGGGGCAGAGAGCACAATTGCATCACTCTTTTCGTCCAGCGGCGCGGTTCCTGAAAGCATCAAAGTTTTAAAAATTTTGAAACTGGGGGAGATCAGCGAGTCTAGCGGCGCGGTTTAGAATTTGAATTTTTTGGCAGGATGAGCTCAACGATGCTAAAACAGTGATGCTGATGAGCCTATGGTGCTAAAACTACGACGCTGACGAGATCGCAGCGCGAAAATAGCGACGTTGACGAGCTCGCATTGGAATTTCCTGTATGTAAATAAAAATCCAAAATTTTCACAAAAAAGTTAGAATTAATGGAATGTAGCCCTCCTTCTAGCGCCAAATGTGCGAACCCAAGCCTAAGTACCTGCAAAACAACATGATTAAACAAGTTAAACAAGGAAATGCAAGCCTAAACATGGATTCCCCATGAGATTCATTAGCATAACTCAAATTAGGAAGAAAATGATAAAAAACACTATGAAATCATAAAACAAGATTGAATCCTAATTAAGTAAGAAAACTCTCAATCCCATGGGGGAATTGCTGCCAATTTGATGTAGAAATTTGGCCCTTTCCCAATTCCTATGATTGCAAGCTTCAAATATAGATTTGATGAAGAAATGTGATCCACTTTTGATGATGAATGATGAAGACTCCAAGCTAAATCTGCAAGAGAACCTAGCTAAGAACTCAATGGTATGAAACTTGATAGATATTTGAGCATGGTAACTTCACTCAAATTGTGGATGATGAAATGAGGAGAGGAGCTCTTCATTTATAGGATTTCAAGATGGATGAAAGCCCAAATTTGAGCAATGTGGGACTAACTTTCATCCAAGGATATGATGCCACTTGTCAAGCTATGAATGGATGATGGTTGTGAAAGATTTGGGGTTTGTGCCAATAAATGCTAATATTTGAAATTCAAATTTGTTGAAATGACATGTAAGAGGGAAGGGAAAATGCAATAAATGCCACTTGGCTCAAGGCAAAGGACATGTAAGATGAATTTATTGCCTTGTTGGATGTACATGTTGACTTGGAATTTTTGAATTCAAATTGAAAGAATATTCCAAAAGATGCCATGTGAGGGAAAATAGGGATTTAATAAATGAATTAAATCTATTTTCATGTGCAACTTACTTATCTAGAGGATGTGACATGAGATGAGGTTAAATTAATCAAGGGTTTAATTAATTTAACAGGAGATTAGATGATGTGACTTATTTGACTCAAATTTATGGGTTTATTTAAATCAGATAAGAGAGGAATATGATAAGAGGCTAATTAAATAAATATTTTGATTTATTTAATTAAAAGGGATGGTGTTAGATTAAATCAAATAAGGTTTTAATTTATTTAATTTAATGGATAGACTTTAGAGATTTAATCAAATAAATAGATTATTTAATTAAATAGGGATAATTATATCAGATGGATTGATTTAATTAACAAGAGAAAGTGACTTGATTAAACAAGATGATTTATTTAATTAAGAGATGAATATTGATGAATTTAATTAGATAAGAGAATTTGATTAAACGGTTAGACTGAGGGATGATTTAGGAAGAAACGATGTTAGTAAGTTAGGATCAAATGCACCATGTCAATCAGTATATTTTTGATGTCTACACCTAGATGTTATCAAAAGACTTCAAATCAAGACCCATTTGTTCATTGTCAATTTGATAACCATGAACTTCATCAGTTGTACCATATAGAGTTTTTAATTTTTACCATGCATCATGTGAATCTTTACATGCTTCAATCTAAAACATTATATCAAGAGAAACAAAACTTAGACAACCAAAAAAATTTGTATGTTCAAGCATCCAGAGTAGTTTTTCCATATCATTTGTGGGTTCAGTTACCTTCTTCTCAACATAAGGTGTGTATCCTAGTTGCATTAAGGCATTCCATGCATTTTGATGCCATGTGTTATGGCATGAACACTGGAAACTTAAATGTTCCCATAGTGAAGGAAAAACATAGCACAAAGTATGAGAGATTTTCAAGCACAAAAACAACAAGAGACCCCCCTTCTTTACTCAATCAAAGAACCCCCCCCCCAAAAAAAATGATTTGGCATTTTGTATTTAGTGCAATTACAAATTTTTGGATTTTAATACTTTTACAGATCCTCGAGAAATGATCATGTGTTGATAGTATACAATTGGTACAATTTCATATGAAATAAGCAGCACCAATGTGAAGTACACAAAAAATAATGCACTTTCAAAAAAATAATCAACTCGATCCAAGGTCATGCAAAAGTTATGCAACTTTGAAGTTTGCAAAATGAGAACAGTGAGGAGTCATCCCTAAGAATCAGCAATTTTTGAAAAATCTACACACCAAAATCTGAAATCGTCTTCACCAATGCATAGAGCACAAAAAATTAGCCCACATAATAATAAAAATTGCACTGAATGGGTATGTGCAAGATCATGATGGGCCAAAAAGTGGCAATATGATGGGTATGTGTAGGGTATGTGGTTGACGACTTTTCTTTTACCCAAAATTGATGAAATGAAAGGGGTTTTTTAAGGAGATTCTCAGTTTTCCACCAATATAAATTATGATTTATTTTAAATTTAATAAATAATTTTTATTCATTTTCTATAGGAATTACGACTAAAGTCCTGATTGATAGGCTGATTGAAAAACATCTATAGTTTTCAAATGGTATCATAGTTTTTGAATCTAAAACATGCACCACATTCTATGCTTCACATACTATAGGATTAAAAAAAGAAAAATTGAATTTCATGAAGTTTTGACCAAGTTAAGGTGGTCAAACATATGAGTTTTTATATTTTTAAAAGTTGAAATAAAAAATTCATAATTAATTATTTACTTGGAAAAAAATTTAAAAAAATATGAATCACATCAAGACATGATACCTCTACTTATATCTAAAATATTATAAAAAAATATGATCATTTTATTGTGGTTAGGTTGGTCAAACAGACACCTACTTATTTTTTCCCTAAAATTTAAGTACTATTGCATTGAAATTTCAAATTTTAACCAAATAAATTTATTATTTTTTTAAATAAACCTAGTAGTTTAGAAACTAAATTCAATTTGCTACAGATTCTATTCTTAAATATTTTTGAAATAATATAGATAACTTATTCATTTTTTAATGTCAAGTTGCTTAACTCTGATTTTTCTGAATTTTTTGCCACTTAAGGGTCTATTTTTTCCATGATGATCCTACACATACCCGAATTTGAAGGTCAAGAGCCCGAGTTATGAGCTATTAAAGTTGGCCTTCAAAAAAGAATGCATCAACGAAGAGGGTGTGAAAACTCTTCAATAAAAAATCCACCAAATTTAGCAAAACTACCGCTGAAGTTAGTGGTGTGCCAAATTTAGATTTTTGCCAGCTAATTTAGAACTCCGCCAAATGTAGCACTCCGCCAAATAAATTTAGTGCATACCTCCAATTTAACCACCCACCAAATTCCTCTCCAATTTTGATAGAGTTGAAATCTTTTTTTTTTAATTAAAAAAAACTAAAAAATCATAAAAAATGTCAGACTTCAAATTTTAGAGATCTTTTTTAATATCAAAATAAAAAAATATTAAATTTCATCGGCAAATTAAAAAAGTGGGTGAAATTTTTATTAGTTTGTTGGCAGATTTCAATAAAATTAATTTTTTTAATAAAAAATATTAAAAGTTTCGGCTGCACTTTTAAAAAATTGATGAGCTTTTCAAAAAAATTAATTGTTATCATTCAAAAAAGTATTTAAAATACTAAAAAAACATTAAAAAAAATATTAAAAAGCATGATAAAAGGTCGAAGGTCTGGGTTTTTGTGGAGGATGCATAGGAGATTGCATTGTCAAAGGTATGAAGCACAGAGTGGTTGCACGCAATACAATGATATATGTAAGTGGGTGAAAAAATGTAGCACGCACAACGAGGGTACAAGCTATTTAATTTATTTATTTTCACAAAAATAGAGAAACGCAGCCCTCTTTGCCCAAGAGAGGACTCTAAACTTTTGTTAAATGTTTATTCTTAAACAATTGTTTTACCTACTTTTTTGAAAAAAAAAAATTAATTAAAATTTTGATTATCAATTTTGATTTTTTTTTAAAACAAAGTAATACTTTTAAACTCAAAAGTAAAAATATATAAATATATATATTTTTATCTTTTTAAATTAAAAGCATATATATATATATATACTTTTAACATAAAAAATACATTTAAATTAAAAAGAAAAATAAAATTTTAAAAAATTACTTTTAAATTTAAAATAAAATAAAAAATATTTTAAATTAGTTTGTTCGTGGAGGATGGTTCCTTGGACAAATTTTTTTTGCCTTACCTGACAATTTTGTCCAAAATCGACATTTTGACAATCCATTTTACGGTTTTTCAATTTTTTGAGCATGATGGCAAGGTCAGATTTGACCCAAAATGCTCTGAAATGATGGCTCTTTGTTGGATCTAGCAGTAAACCTCCCACTTCAAATTGTTGCAAATTTGACCTCTGATGTTTGTTTTAGAGAAAATAAAGGGTGGATCTGAATATCTCAGCTGCTCTAGACTCAATGGTGAGCTTAGAATCTCTCCAGGAAGCTTCAGGAAGACCTACAACTAACAAGTAAATGTATGAAGCCCCTTAGAAACTAAAAAAATTCACACCTTTCTAATTCTCCAGATCATCCGAGGATGCAAGAGAAGAGTATACTCAGTTTTTCTCAACTCTCAGATTTCCTAAAGGAATGCTAACCCACAACTCAAATTTGGCTCTGATACCATGTGAGATTTATTAACTAGCCTACCCAAGAATCTAATGATTGAAGGAAAGAAAAACCAGAAATATTAGGAGGAATAAACTATATTCCTCTCAAGAATGCAAAGCTATATTCAGCTTAAGAATTAAGAATTATAAAGGAAATTCCTTGGTTATATAGGCCAAGGGGAGAGATAGATGCAACCAGATTATGAAAAGTGTTGGCATCCTATAAGGTGTGACAACTCATGTCATTAAAGGCTCAACCACCTTAAATCCCTATGTAAAGTTAAGCTAGTGTGAAGAGGACTTTAGTGGAGAACTAGCTAAGAATGAACTAGTTAGATAAATTACCCCTTTCACACTAACAAAAAGAAATCTATACACATAACGTTAAAGGAAGATACATGTGTTTGGGGATCCCCTTTACCACCATACTTCTCAAACTTAGGAATCTTCAATCCCTAAGGGAAAGGAATGTTTAAGATTTCCACAGATAGGGGGTTGTGTCAGAAGAAAGGCTAGAAAATGGGTTGAGTAGAAGCCTGGGATAGGCTTGCTAATTGTTTTTGCATCTGGCCCATGTTTTAAAGCAAAGCATTCAAAACAAGGTCATTAGATGATGTAGGACCTGTAGAGCCACCACTAGGTCTGCCACTGTGCCCACCTCCAGAATCACCTCTAGAAACCCCACCGGAGCCTCTGTCATGACCACTGTCATGACCGTCGCCATGGCCCCCACTAGAGCCACCACCGTAACCACTACTAAAGCCACTGTTATGACCACTACTAGCACCAACGCCAATGCTTCCACCTCTATCAAAAACACCACCACCCATTCCACTAGAGCCCCCAGCACCAGGGGCATTAGGAAGAACGAAGCTAAAGCCAAGGGGTATTCTACTCACCTTGATTGTGTGGGATGTTTGAGTAGAAGAAATGTTGATCGAAGGTCTTGTTTCAGCCATGCATATAGACGTTGTAGGCATCAAGCATTGTCCCTCGAGTGGTATCTGATCTAGTGTTATATGAGGGGATGTATGTTCAGTTAATTAGTGAGGCCACGTAAGAATTCTATGCCCATATGATCTTTTCCTAACATATATCTCACCTTGTTAACAAGCCTAATGAATCTTGTCATATTTGGTGCTTTCTCCAAATGATTTTTGAGATCTAAAAATCTCATGTCTAATGCCAAAAGGTGTTCTACAAGAATGTGCATAGCATCATCCTCATCCAAAAACAAAGTTGTAAGGGGTGTTGGAGGAGTGGGTACATGAGTGGTTTTGTCAATAAAACCCATCTTGTCTGTCAAAATCTCCTCTTGAGAAAAAATGGCCAATAGTAAAGCCTATGGTAAAGCCATAAGTGACCTTCATCTTTTCCATTTGTAAGTGTCACACACTTCTTCTGACAATGTACTTGGAGGTCGTAGACTGGGTTGTGATGCTCATAAAACCCCACAACACCCAAGTCTATAATGGTTGTTGAATGCAAGGGAAAGAGTCTCAACACAAAGAAATTGATAGACATTGTTCACATCGGTTTCACCAAAATGTAGAGGAGGGGGACCGACCACATAGTGGCTCCAAGTCATGGAGAGCCAAGACTCAGAGGCTGTCCTAATCTACCTCAAGTGCAACAAGTGTTTTTTGTTAAGAGCAGAGAATGAAGAGCACTCTCAGTACTTTTGTCACTCTACTAACCCGAGAGTTTCAATGGGGCTAAACGAGTAGGTTTTTGGAGTCCTATTTGTAAGCCTAGCAGCTCTCTGCTAGAGGACAGTAGTGTGGGGCAAGGATGACAATGCGGCATGCTACCATCTCATAGGTCCATTTTCATCTATGCAGACAAATAGTGAAAAAGTACAAATAAAAACCTCTAGAATCTTAATGACAATTTAGTTGTTGAGGTTTAAAATGATGACTAAAGCAATAAATGATGTTGGAGTAATTAATTATTTAATTACACTCGCATAATTTTAACTTAGTATTTTTATTTAATTAATTAATTCCTAGGTTACATTATTAGGAAAATCATTAATAATGGGGTCATCCCTCTTTCCATGTATTTAGGAGATAAGATCCCTTCTAGAATATCATCTAGAACTTATCTCAATCAGTTCATCATTCCCTAGGTAGTTAGTTAGGGTTTACATGTCACATGTTGTTAGATCAAGACACATGGCCACATCATAATGCATCTTGTATCTCACTCTTGCTTATATATTCAAGGCATTTGTACATTTGTAAACATATTCTAGATCAATATCAATCTCAATTTGCATGCCTAAGTTGCAACACTTTCTATGTGGGTGAATTTCTTCTTGGCAAAGATTCTTTGAAGTATGCGTAGCTTCATTGGATGATTCAACATCCATAATTTCTACATGGTATCAAAGCTTGTCCAGTGAAGATTCATCTAAGGATCAAGAAAGTTTGGCTAGAGAGATTCATTGCAGGCTTGAAGGTTTTTATTGGAGGCTACTTGGCTCCACCTGGGGACCAAGATGATTTTTGAAGTTGATTGAGTCTAATATGAGCTTTCCATTGTCTTTAGAAGGCCTCAAAACCCTAGGATCACATGTTCATTCATCAAAATCAGATACATCAACCCAAGACCCATTAAAGGAATTTTTTAGGGTTTGCAAAATCAAATAGTATGATCCATACAATTTGCAATAAAAAAAATTCACCCCTATCAATTGTCCTCTGTGGAGAAAAAAATTATTTGTGGGCCATTTTTCATTTCAAAAAATTCAAGCTCATATTTCTAAAGTTTGGCAGAAACAATTTGGGCTATTCTATATAGTTCTGGCAAAAATAATGATAGGGAGGGGGGTTGGAGGAATCAATCATAGATTCCTGCTCTAGGTCTTTCTTGCAAGACCTCCTTGGTGTTTTGTTTCACCACCTTAACCTATAGGACCCTTCTCATGTTTAGGTACCCCTGGTTCTCCTAGCCAACCCCACTACCATCACCATTCAACCAACCAAGTCAATCTTGGTGCAATATCTCTAACTCTTCCTTAGCCTTTAATCTGCCCTAAAGACTAACAATACCTCCAAAGTTTGAACTTTGATTTTCAGGGGTGTGGAGGTGTTTCAATTCATTGCAATCCATCCAATTTTGGTTCTTGAGTATACTCCTAGCTCCATTTCTTGGTTTCTTTCATCAAACCCTCATTTAGGGTTAAAAAGGCTGCTAGCCTAAGAGCCTCAATTAGGCCTCCTTCTCTGAGAAAACTGGTTGACTCTCTCAATTTCTCCAAAGAACCCCCAATCTTTCTTTGAGGTTCTTGCTTCAAATGGACACCTCTCAAGGATTTTTGAGGTCTTGAGCCTTAACTGCCCGTACAATGCCTCCACTTGAAAATGGACAAAAAATAGGGTTTTTAAGCCTTTTCTGGCTGTTTTCAATCTGCTAAGTGTTTCTCACACCAGATGGGCTGATGGAGTTTCCTCTTGAATATCAAGTCATGGTAAGACTCACATCTACCTTCTCAAAAAGGAAATTCAACAAAAACCAACCACCCCTGCAAGTCATATGCTCTGCACTCAAGTCTTCCTAGTCGAGCACCTTCCTGGCTCGCCTAGGGCAAGACTTTGCCAATAGCTCCTGTGCTCACACTAACCCTAAAACCTACCATATGTACACACATGGAGTCTAGTCACTGTTCCCAAATGTTTGTACAATTTGTATGGTGGGAAAGTGAACTAAATCTCCATTTCCTCAAAACTGCCTGGTTCAGACCAACAACAGTGTGGAATCAAACTTATTTACAAACAGTGCTTGAAAAATGAACAAGGAAACTAATTAATGGCACACAAAGCTTGTATACTATCAACTCTACATCCTACGTATGAAACAGTAACAAGTTCAATCCATTAAAACTCTACTTTAAAGAAAAAGTCAGAAAATAACTCACAAAAAACTATTTTTTTTCAATTTCACAAAATTTCACTACAATGCCAATGCAACCAACCCTACTCTCAGGTTGAGGCACACCTTAAATAGGGTTCCTTAATTAGTTATGCTCCCTTGGTCGTACATATTAGTTACCTAGTGGCAAAGTTCCAAAATGCACTATTTTTTTCAACTTTTGCCAATTTCTAGAAAACTAAGTAAGATGAGTTTCTAAACTCATCCATCCTATCACAACTTCTATCCTAGAGATCAAACACATCCCTAAGCTATCTCCTCAACTCAATGGTCAACATGAGCTTCAAAGTAACACATCAAAACAAAAATTCATTCTAGACTTCTTAAATGCCTAGTGTTACATAGGTGCTCCTGCACCATTCTCCCCCTCTCTGCACAAACACTAAGGAATGTGAGGAGAGATTAGTGACACATCAATGCCCGACTTCTTAAACTGAGCTTCATCTACCCAAGTAGCCTCAGACTCTGGCTTAGCCTTCCACTTGATGAGGTGCTCCATGTACACTTTATGCCTTGTAGATTTCTTCACCCTTGACTCCAAGATCCTTTCTGCCTGAAGCTTGTCTTGAGTAGGTAAGGTTATATTGCTTACATCCTTGAAGATTTCCCTACTGTTTTGATCCATGTCATTGACTGTTCCCTTATATCTAATCAGATTAGCTACATTGAACACTGGAGAGATGCCTAAATCTGTAGGTAGTTCCACCTTGTAGGCATTCTTCCCATATTTGGCTAATACCTTACATGGTCCCACTCTTTTCATCTGCAATTTGGTTGATATTCCCTTCTGCAGCCTAGATTTGTTAAGGTGTACCATAACATAGTCTCCTACTGCAAATTGTAGATCCTTTCTAGATAAATCCACCTTCTCTTTCAACTTTTGAGTAGCCTCGGTGACTATCTTCTTCACCTGCTCCTGAATCTCCTTCATGGTCTGAGAGAAATCCTCTGCATGTCCACTCCTATGCTCCATAGCTCCTAGATCTCTTAACTCACACACACCTCTTGGGTGCATTCCATACACTATTTCAAAAGGACTCTTCCCTGTAGTCATGTTCACACTGTCATTGTATGCATACTCAGCCTGTGATATGACCAAGTCCCATGTCTGTCCATACTCTTTGGTTAGACATCTTAGAAGGTTACCTAATACCCTATTAACCACCTATGTTTTCCCATCATTCTAAGGATGATAAGTTGATCCAAAAGACAGGTTGGTACCTAATCTGTTCCATAGAGTCTTCCAAAAATGACTCATGAACTTCACATCCCTATCTGATACAATGCTCAAAGGCAATCCATGGATCCTTACAATTTCCTTGAAGAAAAGGTGGGCAATGTAGCTAGCATCATGTGTGTCTTGCAAGGGATAAAGTGACTCATCTTGCTGAATATATCTACCACCACATAGACACTAACAAACCCTGTCTTAGTCTTAGGGAGTCCTACAACAAAATCCATGCTAACACACTCCCATGGTCTATTGGGAATGGGTAGAGGTTGATACAAACTTGCATTACTAGCTCCCCCTTTTGCTTTCATACAAACTACACACTACTCCACATACCTCCTGACATCCCTTGGCAACTTGGGCCAATAGTAGAACCTTTGCACTAGTTCCATTGTCTTGTTGATACCAAAATGACCACTAAGACTACCATTGTGCTTCTCTTGGATAAGATTCTCTCTCATAGAACCTTTTGGAACACATAACTGATTTCCCTTGAATAAAAATCCACTTTGCAAAGTATACTCTGAGTATTGACTATGAAAGTGATTCTCAAAATTAGAACATACCTTATATGCCTCTAAGAAGTCTTCATCTTCACCATAGAGATCCTTGAAACTGTCTATTCAAATGCTCTTTATCTGTATCTCCTGCACTGTCAGCAATCTTCTACTTAGTGCATCTGCCACCTTATTCAACTATCCCTTCTTGTGCTTGATGGTGAAAGTGAAAGCTTGAAGATACTCCATCCACTTCAAATTTCTATTGCTCAATTTCTCCTGAGTGTTGATGTAGCTAAGTGCTTGATTATCAGTAAACACCACAAACTCTTTAGGTAGGAGATAATGTCTCCACTTCCTAAGTGACTATACTAAAGCATACAGTTCTAGGTCATAGGCAGAATACTTTTTCTTAGCTTCATTGAGCTTTTCACTAAAGAAAGCTATAGGCCTGCCTTCTTGGCTTAACACTCCTCCTACTGCAATTCCACTACCATCACATTCCATAGTAAACAACTTGTCAAAACTAGGTAATAAAAGAATAGGTTGAGTTGCCACTTCTTGTTTTATTTTCTCAAAACCTTTCTTAGCTTCTTGAGTCCACTTAAACTTAGTCTTTAAGCCACCTTTGATTGTATCTAGGACTGGTGCACATATGCCACTAAAGTTTCTTATAAACTTCCTATAAAACTGAGCCAATTCATGAAAACTTCTTACCTCTGTCCCTGTGGTTGGTGTAGACCAGTTTAGGATAGCTTCCACCTTGCTTGGATCCATCTTCAATGATCCTTGGGGAACTACAAACCCCAAATACACAAGCTCCTGTTTGAAGAACTCACATTTCTCTAGATTGATGGTTAACTTCTCTTCTTGCAATCTTCTAAGAACCATCTCCACATGCTTTAGGTTTTTTACTACTATCTTACTAAAAATGAGTATATCATCAAGGTATACCACCACAAATATCCCTGTA
This sequence comes from Sequoia sempervirens, assembly GCA_007258455.2. NCBI lineage: Eukaryota > Viridiplantae > Streptophyta > Pinopsida > Cupressales > Cupressaceae > Sequoia > Sequoia sempervirens. The sequence continues at coordinate 174,123 of VDFB02353248.1, forward strand.
AAGTCTTTGAGCACTTCATTCATGAGCCTCATGAATGTGCTAGGGGCATTAGAGAGGCCAAATGGCATAACTCTCCACTCATACAACTCATCAGTTGTCTTAAAGGTTGTCTTCCACTCATCTCCATCCTTGATTCTGATCTAGTGGTATCCACTTTTGAGATCCAACTTGGTAAAATACTGGGCTCCTCCAAGACAATCCATCAAATCTTCAATCCTAGGAATAGGGAACCTATATCTGATTATGATTCTATTGATAGCTCTAGAATCAGTGCATAATCTCCACTTACCACCTTTCTTGGTTTGACTACTGGTACTGCACATGGGTTGATGCTCTTCCTAATCAATCCTTGATTTAACAACTCCTGCACTTGTCTAGCTACCTCTAGGTTCTGATCTGGTGTAAGCTTATAAGTTGCTTTATTTGGCAATGAAGCTCCTGGTATGAAGTCAATCTAATGACTAATGGCTCTCTTTGGAGGTAAGCTTGTTGGTGTCCCATCACTCACTATGTCCTTATACTTCTCAAGTAACTTCTGGACTGCTCTGAGTATGATTGTTTTCTTTGCTTTGTCTTATTCCGTGGGTTGCACCATGACCACATATCCTTGACCTCCTTGATGTAGAGTGTTAAGGAACTCCTTGCTACTGCTTAATAAGACACTAGGGGTCTTTGACTATCCTTCTTCCTCATCTGATAGTGACTGCAACTTGAATGTATTTCCATCCTTTTTGAATGAGATAGTAGTTTCCTTTCCATCATAGATGGCACCTCTATCATACTTCCATGGTCTGCCCAATAGAAGATGGCATGCATCCATGGGTAACACATCACAAATCAACTTGTCTTTATACCCTCCAATGGAGAACTCCACCGTTGTCTGCTCATTTACAAGAACACTTTGTCCTTTGTTCAACCATGTCACCTTGTAGGGATTAGTATGGGGTATTTTCTCTAATTTCAACTTCCTTACTTCCTCCTCAGAGATGATGTTATCAGTTGAACCTAAATCCACAATAACCTTGTATACTTTCCCAAGTATTTTACATCTCCCTCTAAATAAGGCTCTTCTTTTCTTTGGCTCTTCCTTGACCAGTTGTCTGATCAAAACTCTACTAAACATCAAATTCTCCCCCACTTCTGATTCAATGTGACTAACCTCTGGTGATTTGGTACTCATGGTGTCCTCTTGTGTATATACCACTCTCTTCTCAGTATTTGATGAAGATGCTTTCTCCAAGCACCTATAAGCTGGATGCCCTACTTGACCACAGTTATAACACTTCATAATGGAAAAGTATGAGCTACTTCTACCTGCTCCTCTTCCTCTGTTTGAACCTCCTTGAGGTCCTCTACCTCTTCCATAACCTCCTCTAGAAGTTGTTTCACTTCCATGCTCAGTAAGTTTTGACTCTCCCTGATTTCTTTGCTCAGTCCCTCTACCTTGGTATCTACCTCTATGTCCTCTTTGATCTTTTCCTTTACCTCTGCTCTTAGAAGTCTATTCGTGTTTCCTCTTACTCCTCTCTTCAATCTTTATAGCCAATTGATAGCATTGGTGCACTATTTTGGGACTTAGAAGAGTCATCTCCTCTTGAATGTTCCACTTCAAGCTGTTAAGATACCTAGCCACCTTGAGACTTTCATCCTCTGCAACATTAGACCTCATAGAAAGTTTTTGAAACTCCTCAGTATAAGAGTTCACATCTTGGTCTCTTTGCCTCAAGCTCTGTTTTTTCTTGTGCAACTGAATCTCATAATCATCTGGCATGTATGATTCTCTTACTTTGGCAACCATTCCCTTCCAAGTAGAGATAGGCTGCTTGCCTTCCTTTTCCCTCTCTGTCTGAATGAACTTCCACCATGTCAAGGTAGAACCTCTTAACCTTGATTTGGCCACCTTTACCTTCTGTGCTTCTGTGACCCCATCACACTCAAAATGGTTTTCCATTCCCTCTATCCAATCCATGAGTAGTTCAACTTCCATTTTCCCACTAAACAGTGGTATGCCTTCAAGTGCTTTTCCACTCAAAGCCTTCAATGCCTTCAAGAAAGGCTCTTCTTTCAAAACAAGGTCAGGTTCAAGGGTCTTGTCTTCCTCTGTAACCTCTTCTTCCTTTGGTACCCTTCCTTCCAACTACACATTCATCATTGTTTGCTCAAGTTGGGCTATTATTTCCCTCAATAGCCTATTGTCTTCCTCCTATTCTTCGACCATCTTAGCCAATTCTGCATTTTTCACCATGATGGTAGAACCACTAGACTCAATCTTAGACATACAATAGTCAATCCCAAATCTTTAACTTGCTGTGATACCAATCTGATCGGGAGGGGGGTTGGAGGAATCAATCACAGATTCCTACTCTAGGTCTTGCTTGCAAGACCTCCTTGGTGTTTTGCTTCACCACCTTAACCTATAGGACCCTTCTCATGTTTAGGTACCCCTGGTTCTCTTGGCCAACCCCACTACCATCACCATTCAACCAACCAAGTCAATCTTGGTGTAATAGCTCTAACTCTTCCTTAGCCTTTAATCTGCCCTAAAGACTAACAATACCTCCAAAGTTTGAACTTTGATTTACAGGGGTGTGGAGGTGTTTCAATTCATTGCAATCCATCCAATTTTGGTTCTTGAGTATCCTCCTAGCTCCATTTCTTGGTTGCTTTCATCAAACCCTCATTTAGGGTTAAAAAGGCTACTAGCCTAAGAGCCCCAATTAGGCCTCCTTCTCCAAGAAAACTGGTTGACTCTCTTAATTTCTCCAAAGAACCCCCAATCTTTCTTTGAGGTTCTTGCTTCAAATGGACACCTCTTAAGGATTTTTGAGGTCTTGGGCCTTAACTGCTCGTACAATGCCTCCACTTGAAAATGGACAAAAACTAGGGTTTTTAAGCCTTTTCTGGCTGTTTTCAATCTGCTAAGTGTTTCTCACACCAAATGGGCTAATGGAGTTTCCTCTTGAATACCAAGTCTTGGAAAGACTCACATCTACCTTCTAAAAAAGGAAATTCAACAAAAACCAACCACCCCTGCAAGTCATATGCTCTGTACTCAAGTCTTCCTAGCCGGGCACCTTCCTAGCTCACCTAGGGCAAGACTTTGCCAACAGCTCCTGCACTCACACAAACCCTAAAACCTACCATATGTACACACATGGAGTCTAGTCATTGTTCCCAAAGGGCTGTACAATTTGTACGGTGGGAAAGTGAACTAAATCTCCATTTCCTCAAAACTGCCTAGTTCATACCAGCAACAGTGTGGAATCAAACTTATTTATAAACAGTGCTTGAAAAATGAACAAGGAAACTAATTAATGGCACACAAAGCTTGTATACTATCAACTCTACATCCTACATATGAAACAGTAACAAGTTTAATCCATTAAAACTCTACTTTAAAGCAAAAGTCAAAAAATAACTCACAAAAAACTATTTTTTTTCAATTTCACAAAATTTCACTACAATGCCAATGCAACCAACCCCACTCTCAGGTCAAGGCACACCTTAAATAGGGTTCCTCAATCAGTTATGCTCCCTTGGTCAGACATATTAGTTACCTAGTGGCAAAGTTCCAAAATACACATTTTTTTCAACTTTTGCCAATTTCTAGAAAACTAAGTAAGATGAGTTTCTAAACTCATCCATCCTATCACAACTTCTATCCTAGAGATCAAACACATCCCTAAGCTATCTCCTCAACTCAATGGTCAACATGACCTTCAAAGTAACACATCAAAACAAAAATTCATTCTAGACTTCCTAAATGCCTAGTGTTACCTAGGTGCTCCTACACCAAATAATTTGGGCGACCTGCTATTTTATTTCCTGGTCGGCATAAAAGGGCTTCATATTTTATTATTTTGTGGATATATTTCAATAGTCGGCATATTTTGTGGCAAAATATTTAATTTTTTTGGGCCCATTTTATTAATTAGTAGTTGTCATTATTCAATGTCAACTTCATGCATTTTTTTGAAGATTTGAATCGATATAAATATCTAATTTCAATTTTAAATATGTAATATTGAAAACAATCAGTTCAATTTTCTTCCCCAATTTGCAAGTTGTAGGATGTACATAGATTTTTGCAGAGTACTTTCTTAGGGTCTGTGGATTCATCGTTCGAAGGCCTTGTTCCAAGATTCTTTTTTACAACGATCATATTTACTGTTGTCAACATCCAGAGCCCTCATTCCCATCAGTGTTTTTTTTGTCTCAGGCCAAGAAACTCTCCCAATCACTAGTTCCTCCAGTCCACCATCGTTCTTACCAAGCCCTCTTCACTAGCGATGGTCACATCAAGACCGTGGGTTCTATCCTTGAGCGACGCCACCAAACTCATTTCGACCTCAACCTTGCCACCACCACTCAAGGTGGTGTGTTTTTTTTGCAAACTATTAAGCCCTGCGGTCACATCAAGAACTAGGGGCTGAAATTTTTTTAAGCCCAGGTGCTTAATTTTTGCACCTAATTAGCTTGTCAAACCCTAATAGGGAAAAAAACTTTTGAGTGCCATATCTTCTTACCACGACATCAAAAATCAAAAAACAAGATACCATCGGAAAGGTAATTCAATGGACTATCTAGTGGTGCCATCTATTTTATAGAATTTTAGTGCTATAAACATCTACAATCAACTAAATACAAAACCCTAATTTTGACTCAAAAGCCTATATCTTTCAATCAAATTGTCAAAATTTGGTGATTCCTGGCAGCATTAGGAAGGTATTATAGTACTTTTTTCATCGGTCCTTTCCTTTCATTTAGTTTTAGCTCCAAGTGATTTGCATTGGTGTTTTACCATTTTGAGCATTGTTATCATTACTTGGATATCTTAAAGATTTGAGAAAGGTTTTTTTTATTGAGGGTCATCGTTTCAATTGCACATCATATTTGGAAGTTTCTATTTGTTGTTGAAGGTCATTGTCTTTGTAATCTTTGAGAAATTTCATAGTACATTATGGGGTTTGCATATTATCATTCTTTGGTTATGTTGCACAAGGGAAACTATAAACAATGGCGAGATGGCATCATAAATCATCTCCAATCACTTGAATTATTGTCATATTTGTATGGTATAGTTCCTAATCCAATTCAAGGTATTCAGGAATTTTCTTGGAGTTGTAGTAGATATACTATCTTAGAGATCATTGCAATGCAAGTCGATGGTGATGTTTTGAAAACTATTGATCATTGTGACTGTCCTCATATTCTTTGGACTAAGATTTGGGAGCTATATGGAGATATTGATACTCCACCATTCCCCGATGATCATGATTCAAATGCCATGCGATTCTTCATTCTTTGAACAAGAGACCCCATGATGATATTGTTGTATAGGATTTTGATTACTTTGAATCTTCCGAAGAGGTTAACAAATTTTCTTCAAATACTCCTTCTCCATCAGAGATAATTGATATACCTTCACATTTAGTGATTCATTGTCTAGAGTAATTAATTGAGGCTTCCATCATTTCTATTCATCAGGATATATTTATTTTTCTAGACTTGGCATCACAAGATGGCTTTGTTTCAGGTATTGCATACTTGGCTACTTCTACAGGTTTGGAGAACATTCTTGAGGGGATATCTCTCCTCTATTCAAATTCTACTTTGGAGAGTGTTCTTGAGTCTCCACATTCCTTTGTCTCGACCTTGATTGGGGATCCTAAGACTGTTTTGGAGGCACTTTTTTTCTCTTCAGGGTGAAGCCACAATAGTGGTTTACAATTTGATGGGGGAAGGAAAATCTATTTTTGTGTGATTTCACTAGTTAAGGGGGTTTGCTCGAACTATCATGTTTGAATGAACCCTTCAAGGCATTTGGTTAAACCCTATGGTTCGCTCAAACTACTGATTTGTGCAAACCATATTCAAGTCAACAAAAAAAGTAATATTTTAAGGGGTTTGACCAAACCCCCGTTTGGTCAAACCCCTTTGATTTATGGATTTTTTAAAAAGCTTCATATCATTTTCAAACCAATCAACAATGAACAAATAGGTGCGATGAACGTGAAAAGAGAGGTATGAATGGCGAATGGCAATTCCTTGAGAAGTCTATCAACATGGACCACCATCTCAACATGCACCACCATATCAACCTCGACCTCCATAGCTTGAACCAGGTTGGTATTCTTGTTTCTAGAATCTATTGATTTAAAATTGCATTTGTTTGAAAATTTATAAACACTAAATGTGATTAAAGAAATCCATTTTGTGCTATCATTTTATCATAGGATTCCATGAGACCAAAATTCAAACAAATTTTTCGTTTAAAATGAAGGAAAATTCCATGAGACCAAAATTTATTGTTTAAAATGAATATACCCTATTTCAAAGCTCTCATTTTGGCTCACGAAGAGTGAAGGATGTGGAATTTGGCTCTATAGTTGTGAATTGAATTTTCTTGAAATTTTCTAAAGCCTTTTAAATAATGCCCATTTTTTAAAATTTAGATTTATAGCTGCCAATTGCATTTGCTTGAAAGTTTCTAAATCCTTTTAAACAAACCCATTTTGCAACAAAATTTGGATTTACAACTGCCAATTGCATTTGCTTGAAATTTTCTAAAGCCTTTTAAACAATACCCATAAATTGTAAAATTTGGATATACAGTTGTCAATTGTATTGCTTAAAAGTTTCTAAAGCCTTTTAAACAAACACAATCCTCCCTAAAATATTCAATATGTGAAACATAATTATGAGGAAGATACAAATAATCCTTGACATAACTTTTTGTATCAAAGGATAATATGGTTCTATAATTTTAAACTATTTCCAATTTTGAAATCAAAATACAATCAATTATCTATTTAATCTCAATAATCGTAATTTTAAGGCAAACATAAATTATTTAATCTTTTTAAGATATCTCATTAGATTCTACTTACTCTAACTTAAATTTAAAAAACAACATTAAAATCCACATAACAAATTTCAAAGACATTATATTATTACAATATTATTTAAAAATCTATTGTAATGAACATGTTATAGTAATAAATATTCAAATTTTAAATCTATGAAAATATATAACCAAATGATCCTTAGTTTTCATATATCATTTGTGGTGAGAATGTTGAATATTATAATTTTTTAGGCCAATCTTTAGGCACTAATTCACCATTGTTAAAATGATCCTTAGTTTATTCATTATTTTTTTCAGGATTATAAATTTTTACAATTTCTATTAAACCATTTACTCAAAATAATGGTATAGATTAAGATTCTTGTATTTATCCTACATTTGGGTTGTCTTTGATTAGATTTACTATCATATTTAGAAGTTGTATTTTGTTATTATATATTTTTTAACATATATAAAATGTATGGTTGGATTAGTGAGATGTTTATAACAAGTATACAATATGAAGTCAAACTTTATTAGATTGATTCTTAATAAATTAGGAATAATGATTAAATTTACAGCTTTATGCAATCTATAAGTATAAATAATTTGATGGTAGAAAATTTATACATATTAAAATATGATAAATGTGTGATTATTTTGCTTTCCAATCTATAAATTTTTGATGTGCTTGGCTATATAATTGAGATTATTCACTCATAATGTAATGATAAAATTAATCCTCATATGGAGGATTTTATATTATATTCCATTAAATTCATCCTCTTTATGAGATTCTTATGGAATATTGATATTCTAGTGTGAATTCTTAATTTTAGACATATCTTAACTAGATAAATTTAGGCTCAATAAAGGCAATAGAACTTTTTTTCACTTACATAGTCCTATCTTGAAGTTCATTTATGTTAACAAATATTAAATTAGATATTTTTATCCCCAATTATTTTCAAATAATTTTACACTAAACAACCATTTAGGGATGCTATGTTATGGATTATAGTTGTCTTCCAATTCTTTATAAAATGTTCAACCTTCTCATGGTCTAAATAATTTTACATTCAATTGTAACCATCTCTAAAGTGTACATTATATACCCAACCTCTTCCCCTATTTAACACACTCATAAACCTTGTTACTAATCTCATTTGAAGAGATTGAACAACCAATCTTAGAGGGATCCTCATCCATGGGTTTTTTTATATTTGTTCTTGACACTAAGATCCACTACATGTTTAGGTGGTTATCAATAGAATTAATCATTTAAGTAAACATAGGAAAGACAAGGGATCCATGAATCTAGGCTCTAGTATTATTCTATAAATAGTAGAACTAGAAGCTAGAATCCTAATAATGATAGCCTTTGGATAATACACAAGTTTTCCTTTTGAAGCCCAATTGGGGAACACTTATTGGATGGGTTTTTTTCCCCTTCACCACATTTTGATTATGACTAAGACTTGAAATAATAAAATTCTCAAATTGGTATAAGAAAAAAATAAGCCCTTGGTGGAGGGGAGCTCATTTTTTTCCCATGTGCAACGCTAATAATAGCTGTCTTAAATTACATGAGTAAATGAAAAAGGAAGCTAACAAGTCACATGCATCTAAGATTATTTATAAGATAAAAGTGATAGGATAAACAACATTTATAGTTTCCTTCTAGGATGAAATAAATAATCAAGTAGAAACATTTATATACTTATGAGGAAATCATCTATATGTTCCTTCCTCTTATATTTATTTCTTTATGAGACTTCAAGCCCTTCAAGGATAAACCACTTGTAGTAGCAATACCTTCCTCAATGGCTTTAAAGGTTAACCTTCTTACTTTTTAACCAAAATTTTAATAACATTCAATTTTGTGTAATTTATGGAGCACTATTATCATTTTAATTCAAAATAATGTAATAAATTTATATAAATTAAAAATTTTAAAAATCCTAAAATAATAGTTTTAAACTAATTGAAAACATGGTTGGACCCCTCTAATTTTTTGGAAGTATTTCTTAAAAGCTATTTTAGTTGAATTTTATATAATAGGCAAAGGAAGCCGCATATGGCATTAAGACCTTCCTTGATGGTCTTTACTAGGAAATTTTTAATTTCATTCATAGGTCAAGGTATTTTAAACAAATTAAAGTTGTGTTTGGAAAAGGGTATTTGGTACAAACTCCCAAAAAAATTAATGTTATATGTTTATGCTGTTAACACATGAAATTTTGGGCCTTAAAATAGCCACGTCACCCCCATATTTTAATACGAATGAGACATTGAGGCTTTATGTCACTTATAATAGATCTACTATTCTTAAATTATTTGATATAGCTCTATTTAGATAAATCCATATATCCTAATTTCTATCAAATCATAGGGTGTCAATTTCAATAATTACACAATGAAGCGCATACAATTTTTCATTTGCTAGCAGAGGGTTATCTTATTATGCCATTAAAATAAAATATATGTCCTCAATAATTTTCATCTTTATTTTCTATCATTACATTGAACCTTATAAGGGACATCTTCATTGTTAATCATCTAATGCATAAAGACAAATAATGTCAAACTTAAGCCCTTAATTTTATAAATAACTTAAAATAATTTATAACATGGGTAAACACTAGAGTCAATCGCATAACCTATCATATACTTATCAATCAAATTTCATATCATGTCTATCATTTTAATGACTAGCTTCCAAATAAAATCATTCATCTAAATAAATTAAAGTGCTCAATTATTGTTACATGTTGCCAATTTTATTTCTTGTAAAATAATATAATCAATAGACTCATAAGATCTTCTAAACATACAATCAATAGCTCTCTTACTAAGAGTTTCTTTACCTTTTACATTTAAACTATTAAAATTTATAATTAACCATGGTAACACTTAATATACTCTATTAATAAAAATATAAAGCCTTCATTTCCTTCCTCTTTTGGGAGACTTGGATCTACAACCAATTATGTGCATCATTCCATCTTTCATCAATGATTTGGAACATCAAGGATTGATCATTGTGCATCACTATACAAATATAGTCCATTATATCTAGTTGTAGAATTTGTATAGGAAAATTTTTTATTTTAAAAAATGTAAGAATTGATTTATTTTATCATAATATCCAAGAAATTTATAAAAATAAGAGTAATAAAATAATTATTAATATTATCTAAATGAGTAAATATAGCCTTATTTTCATATGGAGGATTTATATTATCTATAAGATTTGAAGTAACAAAAAAAATATGTACAAATATTAAATCTTCATTTTCTCTATTCTTTCATTAGTTCTTTCTTTTTGTACTAGGGTTAAATCTTCATCTAAGTTTTTTGTGTACTTATAAGAAACCTTTGTTCCTTAGTATCATGTTCTTGTACATTGTATGGTAACTTTCATGATAAGTATTAGGTGCATGTGTCCCTTCCTCTTATCAAATTTTGTTTATGGATATGAGGAAGTTTATTTCTAATTTTTTGGTTTCCTCCTTATCAAAATATTGCTTCAATAATTTAGAAGATTTCATATTTACAAGCTTATCATCTCTCTCATTTTCTTCTCTTATTTGTACCTTCAATAATGACTAAATTGATTTTACATGGCCACCAATGTTAAGTAATGATGCTTTCCCTTTATTACTAGTTGTAGGAAATAAATCTGAGATGCAACCTTTATCAAGATTTTTTAAGTCTTTAATGGCACATTTTGTACTAGAGTGCACACTTGTAAATTTAAATTTTAGAACTATTTTAGATTATGTTTTGTGTGCAATCTAGTAATTTGAATGCTTTGATTATTAAAAACTATGATAGATGTTAATTTTTTTTTTTGTTAATGGTATAAAAATATTTTTAATGAGTAGACGAATTATTAGAACTATTTTAGATTTATATTCCTTATATCTAGATATATTATTTACCAAGGTCTCATTGCTCCTTTAGGTGTACATTCATATATAACATGGAAAATATAGATGGTCCACATCGAGAAGCTGTGTTTGCAATTACCACTAATGAGATTAAGAAATTGAGAGACTCATTAGCACAGGGTGCAAACCCAGGGATATATTTTGAACCATGCATGTCAATATTGCATAGTCTAGAAAAACTAAGAGATGAACTTGAGAGGACTAGTGCATTTTCCCTAGATAGAGTAGTTGTTATTCTTTCTCGCATGTGGGAAGAAGTACATGGTGAGGTTCCCCTTAAACAAATATAGGATAGTGTGACCAAAGAAATGATAAAAAAACACTTGTTTTCCATTTTATCAAAATGTGTGTAAGGTTAAAGGATACCAGGTCACTAGATGTGTCGATCGTGCTATGGCCTCATTAATCTACCCACAATTTCTCACAACACATGGTCAATACCCAAAAATGACCAAATTCCATTATATTTTGTTCAATAGTTGTAGGATTACCAATAGGCCCACCTATCATTAAGTAGATAGACCAACCCTAGTGTTTAGGGTATTGGTTGGCGAGAGGTATCCTACTCTCACCCTAGCTCTAGCCCCCATAGCGATGAGGTTGTCTTTGCTTCCCAAAAGGAAGCAATTGACACTGTAGGTGACATTGCAATTGCCACTAATAGGATATCTACTAATCGTGTAGGTCAGTTTTTGATGTCTAGAAATTCCTGATCCATGCCATTTTCAACACAGTGGACCCCCATGGATCCTTTTACAATAGTGGGAATCCCTACTCCCATAGAGTTTGAGGCACTTTTAGGAGATATGGCACGCAGGACTCTACATTGTTTGGTTGAGGACCTCTTAGAGGCTTATGCCTTCATTGCATCAGACTATGGGATTGGTGTAGAACATGGCAAAGATCATTTGGCACATGGAGCCTATTCACTTCTAGGATCCCATCACTCTCAACCCAGCACTAGTGCACATTAGGATCCACCTATAGATCATTCGGCAGCTGCACAAACTATGGGTTTTACTGAGATGTTGATTGGTTCTGATTCATCATGGTCGATGCCATCTCACCTACATAGTCCTCTTCACTCATCATTTATGGCATGACATGGGATAGATTAGATGGATGCAAATTTTGGTTCGTCACTTGACCATTTGGTTGATATGGTGGAGGCAACCATTTCAGAGGACTTAGGTCATTCGATATCAATGATGTGCATGTTTCAATTCCTTTTTAATTATTTTTAAATTTTAATTTCAACTAGATATTCATGTACTGATATATATGTATATGCATTATAGGTGGACATACCTCATGTCACTCCTAGCCTTGGTCCAGATTGTCTACATCGACATGACTCTATGGATGAATCTGCTGCCAATGGACATGTGAGTTTTAAAATTTTATATATACATGTGTATATGTACATGCATATGTATGCATAGATCTAGATAGATATTTAAAAATATAGTACATTATTAAAAATAAATTTGATAAAATTTATTTAATATAAATTATATGTATTTAACCCATTTTGTACACAATTTTATTTGCAGGGCTCAACACATCCATCAAAGCAAGACCGTTCTCATTCATATGGTCGTTCGACTAGGATTCAACATTCATATTAGGCCCCACACTAGATTTATGATCTTTACTACATGTATTTGCTTATATGATGATCTTTAGTATTCGACATTTGATGATCTCTAACTTACATTTTCTTATATGATATACATACATTTGTTTATGTGATATACATGCATTTTCCTCTTTGCTTATAACATGTTATGTTTATACATTGAATCTATTTACATGTATGTATGTGTTTGCTTATGTTTACATGTTTATATGATATATGTATGCATTTTCTTATATTCAATATACATACATTTGCTTATTTTATGATCTCTTAGAACTTGCATTTCCTTATATGATATACATTTGATCTCTAGTAGAATTTTAAGAAATGAATGTCACTTTATAATTAAGTTCATTCATGTGTTGATCACAATAAATATTTTGCACACACACCCATTGAATTTTATAATAAGCAGTAAAAAATTATAAAATAAATGACTCCCAAGCTCATGATATTTTATAAATGAGTGTATTTGCAATCCTATTTATTAATGCACATGTTCTTCTAGTTTTAAAATTTGATAAAAATGATGAAATTAAAATCTTGATAGAAAATAAGAACAAATAAAGTGCATCACTTTTTGGTACACAAAACTCCTATTTTTTAAAATGACTTAAGCAACATGAACCATTAAGGAGTTGAGAACAAAATATAATTATAAAGAAGAGGTAGGAACATTCCTTTTATAATTATATACCATCCTTCGAACACTTTCCCTCTAAGTTATAAAATTTTATGTTAAATTATTTCATAAATAATCTCTTAATCTACACCATTATTAAATTATAGGAAAATTTTATTCTTTGAAACATTACAAAAATTCAATTCAAATTAATTTTTTTGATAAGTAACAAAATTCTAAAATTACTAGATTTGTTGCATACCTATACATTAAATAACAACAAACTCCACAATGAAATAACTTGTTTGATTACCACTTGATTCATTTAAACTAGGATCTAGTTATTCCATACACTAGAATAATTTTTTCCCCATATGCATATAAATACAAGCTTATTTTTCATTATTCCATATCAAATTTCAATATTAATTCACATTTATATCACTTGGAGTGCAGATTTTGGAGATGTTTTTGCACATTTATCAAGGAGGCAAATATTGGAGAAGACAACTTTTCATTTTTATCAATCAAGGAAAATTTTGGAGGAGAATTTAACTAAGTTGATAGAGGATTTGTTTTGAGTCATCTTTAACTTGAAGAAGAAAATGGGACAACAAAGAAAAAGAAAAAATGTGTCTCAACGAAAATTGTCAAAAGAAGAACAAACTTGAGGCGTGAACAAAACTTGGAAAATTATCATAGATAGAAACAAGGTACATGTGTGTTTCTTCTCTCTCTCTCTCAAGTGTGTGTTTAGGACTTTTATTATAACCTCAATTTTTTTTGCTTATAAATACATTTTCAGTTATGAAAACCATGTTAGATTTAACTTGGAAACTGTAATACTAAAAAATAGTCATCTTGCATAGACATTACCTAAATTTCTTATCATCTATTTCCAATTGCTTTTGTTCCATGGAATTCCTAAGTTCAAGAATCTTTGATTTTATTTGTTTCAACTCCACTTAAATAACTCATAGTCTCTCACTTTCTTTTCTTGCATGTAAATTCAAACAAGCAGGAAATTCTCAAGCTGAAGTCGAGTCAAATCTACATATTGGATCAAATGAATTCATTGAAGAACACATGGACCTTGAAGTTAGGGAGGAGACCCAAGTTCAAACAATGCTTGTTGAAGAGGGGTCGGGATCACTTCCTTCTACTAGTATGGATGAGCATATAAAACTAGTTGAAACTTCTCTCACTTATATAGCATCATGTCTTATCACTTTTTTTGCTTGCATACATAAACTTCACTTATATAGAATCATATTACTTTCTTTGCAAAATATTTTGTGACATGTAGAAATGGCTCAACAAGCAAGAATTTCTCATGTTGAAGTCGAGCCAAATCTAGATATTGGATCAAATGAATTTGCTGACGAACAAATGGACCTTGAAGATAGGGATGAGGTCCAAGTTCAAACAATGCATGTTGGAGAGGGGTCAGGATCACTTCCTTCTACTGGTATGCATGAGCATATAAAACTAGCTGAAAAGGTGAGTGTTGTGCAGTTTTGCACACACGCCCCACTTGGAGTAGGGACCCTCTTTTCATGATGTATTTTAACCTTTGGTTGTATTGGATTTGTCCTTTTAAGGTCTTGAGATATTGGTCTTACTGGTTTTGGTCTTGCCTCGAGGCTTGAATGCGTTAAAATTGGCTTTCAGTGAAAATTTGGGTTATGACCTGAATCCGGGATTTTCCAGCTCCGGCAGATTTTCCCGGGCTCTAGTTTGTTGTCTGTTCATTCCTAAGTTTTTCGAATCCGGGTTTTTGCTTGACTTCGGGAATTTCGGTTCTGGCAGATTTTCCCGGATTGTGCCAAAATCCCTAACTTCGTTAAAATCCCGGTTTCTGCCATATCCACGGAATTTGTGTTCATCTGGATTTTCCTCGTATCTTGGGATTTTCTAAAATTTTGTCCTGGGCTCGGTTTCTGGATTTTTCAAACACGTCTTGTCACTCATTAATGCCTGAAGTACCTTTGTTCAGACGTGTAAATGGGTGGATTTAAAACCTTTTAAGCTCATTTTGATTTCATTATTCACTTGTTTGCTGATTTGGCGTCTAAGTGCATTCCTTGCTCAAGCTTTGATCATTGATTTTGAGCCGCTTGCGTGTGGATTGTTTGGAGCGCTGATTAAGGTTTTCATTGCTAGGGCGTGTTTTCTTTGTGGTCACTTCTTCGAGCTTGAGTTTCATCTGGGTTAATCCATGGTAAGTTGTCGATGGCCCTTCCATTTGTTTACGCAATGATTGAGTTTTTTGAGTTGATTGATGGTCATTTCGGGTCGGCCCATGTTTAGCCATGATTTTCTTCTTACCGAATTGGGGTTTGACCCATCTCTTCATGAAAACCTCATCACTCGTGCCATGTGTGCTTGTATTTATTCATTAGATGATGGGGGGATTCATTCGGATGGTGTTATGGGTCGAATTTTTGTCCTAAGTGCGTAATTTGTTGTATCCTGTGAGGTTAGTATTTTTGATACTTTTCCCAAATATTGTTAGGGTCGATGAAATAGCCCTTCCCTTGGGAAGCCTCGGAGTGCTTTAGATTGATTTTCGTAGATGGAATTTCAAACCCTGAGCTTGACCCTAGTTTTCATGGCAGGAGGTTTATTAGTCAAAATTAGGGCATCGTTGTTTTGCCATGAGAACTCACCATTTGAGAGCCTTGAGAACTTAAATTCATTTTCATTTTGAATCTTGATTGGTTGACGTCGATTTTGAAATCATTTGAATCCCAATTAGTAAGGTTTTGCATGAACATTCGGTCGCTAGTTCGAGTGTTGTCTTTCGTCGGGTTCCTGTGGTGTTCACGGAGTTTTTGCGCACCCGGATTTTCCCGGTTTCAGCTAATTCCACGGAGTATGACGAATTCTGGAACCTCAAACTATCCGCGAAAATCCATCCCATCCGAACTTTTCCGGTTTTCTGTCTGGTTTTATCTCTTTCGATTTCCCGAAGATAGGATTGATGGAGTAAGTGCTCAATGCTTATTTCTTGTTGCTAATGAATGAATTTCATGATAATCTTATGATCTTTTGTCTGTACTAGTGATTTATTTGACTAATGATGTTTTGGCAACAAGAATCCGTCTGGGTCAAATTTCTCCAAAATTTTGCCCCGACTGGACTTCCCCGGACTACCTCATTTTCCCGGATTGCTTTGTTTTTCCAGATTTCCAAGGATTGGTGATTTGTGATGGATTTTGATGGCTTTTATGATTTTGTGCTAACCTTTGGATTGGAATACATGTGATAATTGGATACTCATGAAATTCTTTCGTGAATGCAGGCTGAATCAAGCAAGGCCACTGCAGGAAAATCCAAAGGTGACACGGAAGGATCTTCTATTTCAAAGGCAGAGAGGTTAAGATTAGACACCAAAAGCCAGCTCCCCGATAGCAAGATATCTTCTGTGTGGTTCGAAGTGTCCGACACTAATGTTGGAGCCTAGAGATACAAAGAGTTTAAAAAAAGAACAGCTCAGAAGGATCTGTCGGTCCTAAGATAGGGAATGATGAAGTCTGGGTTAGTTCATGTGGCAAGGTTTCCTCCTGCAATCCAGTGCTATGAGTTAATCCTGAAGTGTGCTCGGTAATATGACTTCGACACGCAAAGGGTTGTAAGCACTGAAGGGAGAGTCTTGGCTAATTTTAGTCCTGTTTCTATTGCCCAAGCCTTTGACATGCCGGATTTTCCTTCTGTGTGTGCTCTGAACATGGACATGGCCAGGACATATTATGAGAATGAGCCAACCAAAGCTCAATAGATGATCAATTCCTGGTTGGAAAATCCAAAATCACATTACTCCAAACTACCCAAGCAATTGCACAAGATCAAATTCAGATCAGATATTTATGATGCGATCACATTCTTGAGCAGAGTGGCAGGTTTGAAGAGTGCAGGGGTGTTGGAAAACTAGATGGTCCATGTGATCAGCAAGATTGAACAAGGAACCAATTGGGTCAGGATTATCAGCACTATAATTGATAAACAGCTAAGGGATGTCCTAGAGACCAAGAGGTTCACCATGTCCTCTTATGTGATGTATGTGCTAGCTAGATTCTACCCATACAGGGGTTTGAATCCATGAGGGACATTTGGACAGGACATAGTCTATGAGATTTACCTAGAATTGCACCTAGGACACAAGGATTATAGAAGAGCCAATGATGCATTCACAATGCATATCACTAGGATGCTCCAAAATGTTGGGCATGTGAGACTGTCAAATGGAGTGAAGGAATTGATAAAGAGATATGGAGCCTGGTTCACTCAGTTTCCCACCTTCTCTTATATCAGAATTGATGGATGCCCGGCTGCTCCATATAGGTTGCCTAGGTACCCTACGGATCATATTGTGTTATTGGAATTGGTGAGACAAATATGTGAGTTTGATGCAATTGTCAAGAAGGAGAAGCATAAAATAGGCTTTGGTGGGGATTTCCCTCTTGGAATTGGCGTAGCAGAAGTGTGCCCTTCCATTCAATCAGCACACGCAGTAGGTGATGAGTTGTTAGCTCATGGTTTCTCCTTCCATTCCAAAAGAGCAAACTTTGATATCACTGGGGAAGCTCAGAAGAAGGCCACCAAGTAGTACCATCATAAGGATGACCTAGAGGACTATTGGGCCAACATCAAAGATGATTTTGAAGCAAGAAAGAAAAGGTACTCTAGGCTTCCTGTTGATGTAATTAGGCAATACAATGTCAAGTTGATCCCTGACCAACTGGAGGATGATGGAAACCTGATACAAGACCATGCCTATGATTTTGTTAAGGATAGATCAATCGGGGAAATAAACTGGAACGAGGATGAGGTCACAGAGTTGGAAGACCTAATGGCCCCTGTCATGAAATTTACCACTTCATGGCTAAAACATAAGGTTTGGGAGCTGGAGAGTGAGAAGGTACCCTGTACCTTTAATTTGATGGGAAACCTTAATCCTATGTCTACTTCAGAGGAATCTGGGGAAGACGACCCCAAAGGGAAAACTCAAAAAAGCTCACCTTTAAAAATAAAGATCAGAGGCCCTAAAGAAAGTGAGTCGGAACCAAGAAGAAAGCAAAAAGGAAAGAAAAGAAGTCGGGCTTTGAAGATAGGTAGGTCCTCTAATGAGGAAGAGTTAGAAAAGCCAAAAGAAGAGGATGTTCCTCCACCACCAAAGAGGATGAGAACAGCTAGGGGTTCAAAGAAGAAAAGTTAGGCTACCTCTAAGGACGAGCCTCCGATTGTTGATGTGGAGAGTTCAGGAGAGAAGACCAAAGTTTATATGAGGAGATCTAGGACTCCGTCCCCTAAGGAAACTGTGCAAAAGATGGACTCTTCTCCAAAGTTACCAGATGCGGAGCCATCTAAGGCTGCTTCTCCTCCACTAAGCGTGCTTGAGCAAGAAATTTTTGAGGAACATGAGACTAGTGGAGAGGCAGAACCTTTCAAGGAAGGAGCACTCTTTGGTGCGGCAGCTGAGCTCGAAGTAGAAGAGGTGGGAAAGCATCCTTCTCCTCTAGTACAATATGAAGATTCTCCAGCAAGTAGCAAGGGTAATGGATCACCTGAAAAAGAAAGTGTTCCTATCAGAACCCCATCGCCGGTGCAAGAGGTGGAGGTTGAAGAAGGTGATCAAGGTGAGCAGTTCCCTAAAAAGGAAGAGGAGAAAACAACAGAACAGCATGAAGAGGAAAAAATAGAGGAAATTCAGGTGGAACCTGTTGTCCCGGATTGGCTTGAAAAGGAGATTATAAGGAAGAAACAAGTTGTTATTGAAGACACTCCTTTGGATTGGGATGCGATGCTATCTAAAATCGACAAAGGTAAGAAGAAGAAGGCAGCTAAGGTAGTTTCAAGAATAGAAAGGGATGAAGTAAACAACAGAGTGATCCACATTGCCACCCTTGCTGCAGACAAGACTAGAGAGGATGTCACTGGTACAGATTACAATGTGCAAACTTTTAACCTTGGGCCAGCATCTATGGAACAGGACATTGAGGAGTATGAAGGGTCTAGTGCTGTGATAGTTGACAAATTAAGGAAGGAGACTTAGACCAAGCATGAGCTGAGAAAGGAAAATGAGAGACTTAAGAAATGCTTGGAAGAGGTGATGAAGCCTCTGCAATCTCTTCACCCATCTTCCTTTGCCACTCCTAGTTTCTTACCCAAGGAAACCATCTCTGAAATTGAAAGGATGAAGGCTTCTGCTCAAACTGCAACAGATTGGCTGAGGGATGTGCAAGTAAAAGGAGATAATGCCATTAAGGAGATCCTTTCAGTTGGAAAGGATGCAGTCAGAGCTAAGGAATTGTTGGAATATGTGCTATCCCAAGACAAGGAGGACATCGACCTTCTACTGCAGAAATCCAAAGTCATCATGGAATATGGTAAAGATCAATTGGTTGCAGATGGGATTCTTCCTTCCTCCAGACTAAGTGTACCTTTGGAATGGTTTGAGGCTTTGCAGATTCGGCAGAAGGCCATGAGGAAGATTCAGAAGTGGAAGAAGCTGATAGATGGTGACTTAACCGGGGTATATGAGGGGTGCATTGCATTTTTTGAGGTCATGACTAGCAGGAGAAAGATTTCCCCTAAGTACCTAAGTCTAGAACAACTAAAGGAATGGTGGCATGATGTTTATGCTCCAGATTCTGAAAATGTTATAATAGGACACCAGCTGGATGATGCAGCAACTTATCTGGCGATAATGGATAAGTATCAAGCCCACAAAGATGATTGGAATAAGACTGTCAAGCAGTCAAAGGAGGAGATTGGCTCCATAGAATGTCGGCTTAAGATCTTGCCTTTACCACCTATCACCGAGCTGGATAAAGTGTTTTTGAGGGTTCAAGGATCGTTGGACCAAAACAAGGATAAGGGAGGCAGTAGTTAATGCCATTTTGAGATTTGTGCTTCGCTATTATTATGGGGCATGTATTGATCCAGGCTACATTGGGGACCGTGTCTAGGCCGACCTTGATGATGTATCAGCATTTAATGTGTGCCTTATTTTGAAATTCCTAAGGCTGACTTATTTTAGCTATTTTATTTTGTAAATGTTTGGCTGGGCCGACATGTCTTGAGAATTTTCTATAAAGGGCATTCATGCCTCATTGTAAAGGGTCAGCTAAAAAATAATAGAGACAAGTAAGAGCAAAAGAGCTAGGGCATTTTTGTAGTAGGAGTAGTAGTCAATCTCTTGAAGCAAACAGTGTTACAAAACAGTGGAATTGTTGCAACATTTTGGTGGTCTAATACAATTGAAGACATTGTGGTATTCCTGGTGAAATCTCTTGTGTTAGCTTATCTTGCATGGTTCGTGTTGTTTTATCTTTCACATTGCTTAAAGATTTAGAATTTAGTGTCTTGTAATTACATTAGTTTGGTGAATGATGTTTATGATTTCATATTTGGAATGTTTGTAGCAATCTCTAGTCTATACTCCTGGTAACTATCTGATTGTAGTAGGCTGGTGAAGTCAACCTGGACCATATATTCATATGTGCTTAAGTTCAATTGTGGATGAATGTCTATGATTTGAAAATCTACACACCTTAGAAGATTGCACCGTTCTTGTGATATTGCATTGTGGATTTCCAAGGATTGGTTATTTAAGATTGGTCCATTCCAGATATCTATCATTTGCATTGTTCATTCTAAGAATAGTTTAGATCCTATCATATTCTTGCACCCTTATCTTTTGCTATTTCTTTATCATCCGGTTAGATTTAGGATTTGAGATCATCATATCACATAATTTGATAAATTGGAAAGATACAGTTTGCTTGTAGTAAGGTCTGATTGTGATTACCAGCATTTCACATATTATCTGAGTTGTTTATGCATCGTCATGACCTAACACCTGAGAGACCTTGGGGTGATTTTCAGTAATTTATTGTTGAGAATAACCTTTCAAGAGAGATAGAATATTGCATTCTATCTGAGTTGTTGCTGTGCAGAAAACACCATCAACAGTGAGGAAACAAATTTTTTATAGAAATTTAGATCATTTACTTGAAATGGAAATGGAGAAACTGAAATGTTATGCCAACTAGCCTTACAATAAGAGAAAGAGGTCAATGACTAAATCTGTAAATGGAATAATCAATGATCATTTCAATCATCTTGATACACTTGAAAAAACCTAATTGTTATCATGTTTACTTCTTCATAATGAGTTGAAAGAGTCATTACAATTGGTGGGTGTACATTCGGCATCAAATAAGAAGAAACACATGGGATTGCAAAAGCATATTGCTCAAAATGTTAAAAAGGGTTTAGATTCCATTGGGAAAGGATCTCAATCAGTGGATAAGGCCACTACAAGAAGGGTGATATTGACATCTATTGTACATCAAGATATAGCAAGAAAAAGAAAAATGTCTGCACTTTTGGCTAAAATTGGTTATAGTAGAAGGTCCACACTAATAAAATATGAGAAAAAGAGAAAGTTTTTGGATGAGAGTTCAAAAGGAAATTGGGAAAGTATGTGTAGAGCTCCCCATTCTGACAAGATTGAAGATGTTAAGAACTTGATCTCAATTTTTTGGTATGATCCGACTCACCCATCATCAAATACTAGAGATGTTATGAGACACAGGATTGGGCCTTATATTTATGAAAATCATATCAAACATTGGCTAGACATAACACAATTTGAGATGTATATGAACTTTTGTAATACATATCCTCATATAAAGATTGGGAAAACAATGTTTCAAAGGTTAAAGCCATATTATGTGAAGATAAATGAGTTTTTTGAAACTTCTTGTTGTTGTTATCATATTGAATTTGATCTCTACCATTAGGTGTTTTGAAAGATGGGAGAAGAAAGTTGTCGGTTTCAAAATGCACCTCCTAAACAAGCAAGTTTTTTCATAAAGGATATATTATGTGATCATGAAAATGGACCTCAAATAAACTACATAAAAGGAATTTATGAGACATGTGGAAATTTGGCTAAATTTCCTTCAAGAAATGAGGATATTGAACTAACAAAGACAGTAAATTTCAAGAGATAAGTACTATTTTTAGAGAGTTTATTTGTTTCAATTTGATTATATTGCTATTTGAATTCTCTAATGTAATGTGTCATTGATTGTGTGGTTTATTACTTATTCACATATTTTACTCACACAGGTACAAGTATGTAAAGTTTCAAACAAATTTTGGGAAAGAATCCACAAGGTTGAACTATGTAGAAGAGGAGATTCCTATTGAAAAATTTGTGGAAGATTTTCAAAAATTGATACAACCATACATACAACATTCCTTTTTTGTGAAGTGGCAAGCACAACAATTCCAAACATTCAGAGATACTTCCCCACTTGGAACAGTTCTATTAGTAGTTGACTTTGCAGAAAATCACTCATTTGTACATCAAAAGGAGATTCAATCAGAGTATTGCTATAAGCTGTAGAATGGGGGAAACAAGCTAAACTATGCATCTACGCTTCTAAATAAGATAATTGTATCTAAAACTCAATGAATTTAAACTAAATTAAACTAAAAAGCTTCAAAATGCCATCCTATTGCTCTCTAACTCTAAAGACTTCTCTAATTTACTTAGCTCTCAGATTCTTAAGCTAATTAAACTATTAAGTGACACTTAGAGAATGAGAAATGAGATTATGCTACTCTATTTTAATCTAAATATGCAAACTCTATGCTAATGGCAGCCATGGCTGCAAATGCTGATGCTGGATGGATGCTGGATGGTTGCTGGATGATTGTTGGATGAATTGGATGCTTGAGTGCTTTGGAAACCTGCAGAGTAAGATTACATTCGTTGGGATCCTTTTCTTGCAGCCCAAGAGCTGTATTTATAGCTTTCACGGCAGCACAATTGTACAGGAAACCGGGATGAGGGGCTGTGATTTCTTCTGGAGAATCCAAAGGCATGGGATGAGAAGAAGGAGCTGATCATGGAGAATGGTTTCTCCCCATGAAAACACCAGGCAAGATAAGAGGGAAGGTGGGTGGAAGGTTGTTGAGAGATCTTCCTGCAGATTTTCCCTGAAGCTTTCCCGTGAATGGCAGTGCCATTAATTTGATTGGTGAGAAATAAATATTTATTGGTGAGGGAATAGTGCAAACTTTATGCAATAAATTTAAATAATTTTAATTTATTTAAATTTAGCAAAAATGAGGAATAAATAATTTAATAAATCAAACTATAGGGTTTGGTTTTATTAAATTAAAGGAGAGTGATAATTAAATAAAAGATTTTTGACAATCTTTATTTAATTAAGAGGAAATGTGAAATTAAATAACACGAATTATTTAAATTGTGTATTCAATTTTAAGATAGAAGAAATAATGATAATAATTAAATAAAACAAAGTTTTTAATTTTGTTTATTTAATTAAGAGAGAATTAATGTGATAAAAATGATAATAATTAAATTAAAACAAAGTTTTTAATTTTGTTTATTTAATTAGGAGAGAAAAATAGGAGAATTGATAAATGAACTTAATATAAATAAATATTTCTATTTATTTACTAAGTAGAGGAATTTAAGATTAATTAATCAAATAAGGCGTATTCGATTAATTGGATTCTCCAGACCATTTTTAGGTGTCTACATTTTGCCCCTCTTTGAAGTGATGTGTTTACACAGTGTTTCAAAGAATGGTTTTACTTTGGCTGCCAGTATTGACGAAAGGTTTTAAAGCATGCCCCAGACTTGTCCCAGATGATGAATTTCGAAAAGATAGTGATATATGCCCCCTCGGGAGATAAATTGATGAATTTTGGATATTTTATGAATTTTTCAAAAACTTTAAATTTTTATGATGGTTTGATGATGAATTGATGAAGAAACAATTTATCTCCCGACAAAATTGTAAATGCCCCAGTGATTGACAAGAATTTATTTCTCAGAATGAGAAATAAATAAATCCCATAAAATTCCCCCAAAAAAATAGCCTATAAATGCTCCAAAGGTCATTTTCAAAAGTCATTTGTGCATTGACTTTTACAAATTTCGAGATAGAGACCCTCCAGAGCAATCAGAGCTAAGATGCTGATCCCATACCACACCCACCGACTCGAGCGTGTGCGCCGTCATCAGCGTCCGGCCGACTATGGACCTCTGATATGTACCTCAACTCGTCCTCGTAATTTGCGCCTTTATTTTTGTTGTTTTTTTTAATTTTTTAGAGTTTTAGAGCGCGGTGAACGTGGTGTAGCGCGCCCATGATTTTTTGTAGCGCGTCATAGTTTTAGCGCGTCCGGTCAATAGCGTAGCACGTCCAGTAAGTTCTGTAGCGCGTCAAAAGTTTTAGCGCGCAGGGTCAGTTGTGCAACGCGTCAATAAAATTTTGTAGCGCGCCAGATATTTTAGCGCGCAGGGTCAGATCTGTAGCGCGCCTGGTGGGTTTTGTAGCACGCCAGAAATTTTAGCGCGTTAGGTTGATTTTGTAGCACTTTTGGTAGCATTGTGCGATTTGTTTTTCATCAATTTGTTTTTGATTCCATCTATTTTAGTTTGATCTTGATGGGGAATTGATCTCATGATGAGCGAGATCTATTGATTGATAATAATTACCCTCATGATAGGCGAGGAATAATTATGCATTCTGAATGAATGAACCCAATTGTTAGATGAGGGTTCCCTGATGATTTGATAGGTTGATAGGTAAAAGCACAATGTTTAGAAAATTTGATGATCTTTTGATATTCTAATTAAAACGTTTTGTTTTGCATGAGTACAGGAGCAGTTGGATGTGATCCAGGTGCGGGAGCAGTTCCCCTGGCCGTTTGATATGATTTCGTGACTGTCTCCTGACGAGAGACAGCATATTGCTTCATGTGGTTTAGCTACATTGTTGGATATGCCCCATATTAGACTTAATAGGGGTTTATTGACGGCTTTGGTGGAGAGGTGGCATAGTGACCACAACACCTTTCATTTACCCACTGGTGAGATGACAGTGACGCCAGAGGATGTATGGCATATCCTTCACATACCGTTTGTAGGAGAGATTGTGGTCCACGACTCGGAGGAGGTTGGTGGGGTAGAGGCCATGCAGAGGGTCTTTCAGGATCCCCATATTGCAGGAGAGTGGATCCCATGGATAGATATATATGAGTCATATGCTCCTCTTCCTTCAGTTTTGGCAGGTTTCGTTGGTGGATTCCTTTGTCCTGATAAGAGGTCAAAGGGTCTATCTCTTGGATGGGGTCGAGTGTTAGAGGGTCTAGTCGTTCATAGGACTAGATATGCTTGGGGCATGTGCATGCTTGCCCAGTTGTACCATGATTTGCATTGGATTATTTATCTTGGCGGTAGCAATCTATCGGCAGGGGCTACCCTTCTCCAGGTATGGGCCTGGGAGCACATTGCTGTTACACGTCCCATACCCGTGTTGGCCAGACCAGCGACGAGGCCGTATGTTTTTTGATATAGAGGCAGGCCTACCTAGCATATGATGGGGAAGCTTGAGTATTGGAGACGGATCATTGATGACATTGAGGCAGTGACCTGGTGTCTGTACCTAGACTGTGATGCTTGGGACGACGATGATATTGAGTTGGGGTTCTTATCCGATTCCATGTATTTGATCGGGAAGAGCCCCAGGGTCTTGGAGCGTTTCCTATTTCGTCGGGTGTACAGACAGTACGGTATTGTGCAGTGCATGCCATAGGGTGTAGCCCACTATGGATGGCGACAGATTGATGTGCCTGATTGGGGTCCTGGTTTGCCTTATAGGGCACTTGTTGAGGGTTACCGTGCCTTGCAGCCATTAGCATGGGAGGTTCAACGAGACATTGTCGAGGCACCCATTACACCTGAGTATGGAGAGTATCTGGCTCTGCACCCGCCTCCACGGATTACCATTCCAGATGAGCCAGCACCTGTACCGGCAGCCGTACCGGCAGTAGCACCAGCAGCAGCACCAGCAGGGGGTATTCAGGTCGGTCAGCGACGGGGGAGAGAGGAGGATGTTGATGTCGATGTGGAGAGCAGCTCAGAGACTGACAGTGATGATAGTTCTGACAGCAGTGAGGATAGCAGTGACGATGATGCCAGAGATGGGAGGGGACCGAGTGTAGGTTTATCGAGCCATCTCTCTAGTGCGCTCAGAAGAGGCGTGGGGCCGTTAAGATCTCATCGCGCATCCCTTTATAGAGATTATGCGTTTACAGTGTGCAAAAAAGTGCATATTGCAGTGGATAGCTAGCACTGTGCGGTGGTCTATTAGTCGTAATTTGTGCCTCGCACGCAGGCACAGCTAGCTACTGCTCAGACCCAGATCACATCTCTGATTAGTGAGAGAGATGGGGCGTTACAAGCAGCAGTGACCGCACAGGCTCAGGTGACAGGATTATGAGCACAGTTGTCCACAGCCCAGGCACAGATCGTAGCCTTGACGTCAGAGCAGGATACCATTAGACGGACAGCTGAGACGGCACAGGCGACTGCAAAGAGGTTACAGAGAGTGGCAAATGGGACTTCTGTAGCGGATTATATGTGAGAGGCCATGCGGGCAGGTGCTGAGATTGAGTTCTACCGGAGCCGTTATCATGAGCTGTGTCCCCTAGAGCAGAGAGTCAGCTATGCTCCATCACGCTCAGGGAGGAGTCAGTCTAGGACAGTGAGCAAAGGTGTGACACAGCCTCTTCCAAGAGATCCGAGAGATCCTGGGACGTCTGGTGGTGGTACAGATACTAGTGCGAGACCTGATCCTTCTGGTGGGAGTACCACCTGATATGTATATGCGTACCCATTGAGAGATTGATACCGCTATTTTTGACATGATGGTATTTTCATTCTTTTCAGACTTCATTGTATACTTAACACTTGATGAGATATATATGTGCAGCAGTTCGATTGATTCATGATCTGTTTTGATATGATTTATGTGATGGATGCATTGATGTTATGATGTATTGATGTGATGGATGTGTGGACTTTATGATGTATTGATGTGATGGATGAAATGATATTGACGATGTATTTCTTTTCTTATGATATGTATGATAGATAAAATGTGATGGACGATGTATGGAAAATGTAATAAATGAAGATGTGATATGTGAATATGTGAAATGAATTGTAAAATGTGACATGTGATAAATGGATGATGAATAAATGAAATGTAAAATGTAATCATGTATGTAAATGAAATGTGATAAATGATAAATAAGGAGATGTGAAATGAATGATTTACGATGAAATGTGATTTAATTGTAATGATAGATGAGTAGATGATGTTTAATGAATGATGAGATGTAAATGTAAATGAAATGTAATGTAAATGGATTTGAATGATGTATGATGAATATGTAATGATGTAAATGTAAATGATGTATGGTTTTAATGAAATGTAATGATGCATGATAGGTGAGATGTAAATGTAAATGATGTATGGATTTAATGAAATGTAATGATGTATGATAGGTGAGATGTAAATGTAAATGATGTATTGATTTAATGAAATGTAATGATGCATGATAGGTGAGATGTAAATGTAAATGATGTATGGATTTAATGAAATGTAATGATGTATGATAGGTGAGATGTAAATGTAAATGATGTATGGATTTAATGAAATGTAATGATGTATGATAGGTGAGATGTAAATGTAAATGATGTATAGATTTAATGAAATGTAATGATGTATGATAGGTGAGATGTAAATGATATGTAATGAGATGGAATGCCATGATGTATGATGAATATGTAATGATAAATGAAATGGTGTAACATAACGTGTATATATGATGTCACGAAATGAGATCTTTATTGTGGATTGATGAGATGAAGATATGATCCCATATGCAGGTGTCAAGTATACTCAGTCTTTAGTAAGAAAAGATAACATCATTTGCGATTGAATCATTGTAACTTGTGCCATCAGTACTCTGCAGATGTATTATCATGAATGCAATCTATGTTAACCATGCAAATGCCTATTTTATCAATGCAAATCTAAGTGTCACTTTAATAATTATTTAATCTGCTTTGTATCATCACTGAGCTTTATTTTTAAAATGTTGAAAGCGAATACAAGCATCAATGAGATGAGATAGACCAATGATGACCTGAGTATTTCTTTCATGATTTTTGATATTGCAAGCGAACATAAGCATCATGGTATAAGATAAACCAATGATGACCTGAGCATTTCTTGCGTAAACAAACAAGAATTAATCATTTTCTTAAGTGAATTTAAATGTCATCCATGATACTTGGTAGAGCATTTCCCGCGACAATTCACAAAACAATAATGACTAATTCACAAACAGCAGACAAAGAAAAGATATCATTCTTCTTCCTTACATCTCTAGTTCAATACATCATTGAGTTGCTCCAAAGAAATGATAATCAAATGATAAAAAGCACAACAATTCAAATTCTACTTAATGTATTTTCAAATCATTATTCAGATTAGATCATCATTGTCGAGATGTGTGTGCTGATGTGTGCATGATTTTCCCAAATGTTTTGACCAAGTGATGCGACCTAAAAGACCTATCCTAGGGGTCTCGGGGACTGATCAAAGATTAGTCTTGCCTACGTTATACACGCAGAGACCACGTAGTTCGACTGACACAGACTCCATTTTTTGACTGATGCAGACTCTATTTTTGTGTTTTTGATTTTCTGATGTTTTTGGATTTTGAATTTTCTGATGTTTTTTTCGATTTTGGATTTTCTGATGTTTTTGGACTTTGAATTTTCTGATGTTTTTGGATTTTTGGATTTTCTGATGTTTTTGGACTTTGAATTTTCTGATGTTTTTGGTTTTTTGGATTTTCTGATGTTTTTGGACTTTGAATTTTCTGATGTTTTTGGTTTTTTGGATTTTTTGATGTTTTTGGACTTTGATGGGTTGCCACTTGATGTTGTTATGTTTAACTGCCCTTCCATGCAAGCTGAAAGTCTACTTGTACCAGATAACATTAGGATGTTGCCCCCAAGCTAAGGTAAAACATGGTATCCTTGCTATGATATGGATAGTGATAATCTCAAATGATAGATGGAAATGATATGAAAGGAAACAATCGTAACAACACTGTACCCAATAGATAGAGGAGTTTTGGTGAAAATCACAAGTAATGCCTGTTTGCCAGGTTTTCATCACTTGTTTTTATTGTGTCCTCTTCTTTTTTTTTTTGTCATCATGACGCCTATTTGCCAGGTTTTCATTGAGACAACTTTATTGATCATGCACTAGATATCCTCAAGTGTAGAATCGCTGGAGATGAATGCTGTTCATGGGATCCTCCAACATGTCTCCCTCTGGTGTAGACAGTCGATATGCTCCTGATCCATAGACTGATATGATTACATAAGGTCCTATCCAGTTAGGTTCAAACTTTCCCTTCTTTTCTCTGTCTGCTTGATTTCTAGGGTTTTCCCGTAGGACCAAGTCTCCAATCTGGAAGACTCTAGGTTTAACCCTATGATTATAGTTTCTAGACATCCTTTGTTGATAGGTTGTCAAATGATTAACAGCTTGTTGTCGACATTCATCAAGTAGCTCTAATTCCTGAAGTCTAGAGACCCTATAATCTTCATTTGAAATGAGTCCCTTTAGTGAGACTCGAAGGGATGGAATTTCTACCTCAATAGGTAGTATTGCTTCTAATCCATAGACAAGAGCATATGGTGTAGCTCCTGTTGGTGTTCTGATACTAGTCCTGTAAGCCCAAAGAGCAGGATTTAGCTGAACGTGTCAATCACGTCCCACTTCATTTACAGTCTTCTTGAGGATCTTTAGGATTGTTTTGTTTGAAGCTTCTGCCTGCCCATTACCTTGAGGGTAATACGAGGTTGAAAAGCGATGTTGAATATGGAACTTTTCACACAGCTCTTGGACGTCTTGGTTTTTGAAAGGCCTGCCATTATTTGTGATGATTGACTGGGGTATCCCATATCTACAAATGAGATAATTAAGAATGAAAGATGATATTTGCTTTCCAGTGATTGTGGTTAAGGGAACTGCCTCCACCCATTTTGTAAAATATTCGGTTGCTGTGATAATGAATTTGTGTCCATTAGATGAAGATGGGTGAATTTTCCCTACCAAGTCTAGTCCCCACTGACAGAAAGGCCATTTAGTTGCAAATGGATGAAACTCCTGTGCTGGTGCATGTATAAGATTGCCATGGATCTGGCATTTTGAACATCTTTTGACAAACTGATAAGATTCTTGTTCCATGTGTGGCCAGTAATACCCTAAACGAAGGAGTTTCTTGGCTAAAGATAATCCACTTGAATGTGTTCCACAAATTCCTTCATGGACCTCGTGTAAAGCGGAAGCGGATTTGTCATGTTCTAAACAACGTAAAAGAGTACCATCTAGGCCTTGACGGTAAAGGGTGTCGGCAATAATGGTATGTTTGGCAGATTGGCATATGAAGGTACACTTTTGGTTGCGAGAAAGATCTGGTGGTAAGATATTATCTTTCAGATAAGCATAAATGTCTCCATAAATGGAGGGTTGGGCACTATCTAAAAGGCTTATGGTTTAGGATTTGGGATTTGCGTATGCAGGATTTGATACTTGTTCTACAATAAATCGATAATGATCTTGTGTTTCAGGCATTTGTAGAAGAGATGCTATTGTGGCCATGGCATCTGCTGCTTTGTTCTCTGATCTTGGTATCTGCTCAAATTTGATTTCTATGAAGTATTTTCTTAGGTCATCCACTAGCCTTTTGTATAAAAGCAGTGTGTCATCCTTAGTTTGGTAATCATTGTTGACTTGGTAGATGATTAATTCGGAGTCTCCATACACCTGTAGTTCTGTGATTTTCCATTCAATAGCCACTTTAATTCCAAGGATCAAAGCCTCATATTCTGCCACATTGTTAGTGCAATGGAAGGTAAGCCTGTATGATCACGGGATTGTGTGCCCAAGAGGTGTGACAAATAGAATTCCTGCCCCTGATCCATGTTGTGTGTAGGATCCATCGAAGTAGAGTTGCCATGGTTGTGTTGTAACGTTGAGGATATCTGCATCAGGAAATTCCATGGTCATAGGATGACTGTCTGATAATGGAGCTTCTGCTAATTGATCGGCGATGACTTGTCCTTTGATAGCTCGCCTTTCAACATATTGAATATCAAACTCACTGAGGAGCATGACCCACTTTTCCAACCTTCCTGTTAAAGCTGCTTTGCTCAGTAGATACTTGAGAGGATCAATTTTTTCAATGAGTTTGATAGTGTGAGTGAGCATATAATGTCGCAATTTTTGTGTTGCAAATATTACTGCTAAGCATGATTTTTCAATGAAGGTGTAGTTTACTTCATGTCCATTGAGTGTCCTGCTGATATAGTATATTGCATGTTCTTTTCCTTCTTTATCCTCTTGTGCTAGCAAGGCTCCTAAAGAAATATCCGTTGTTGCGATATATAGCAACAATGGCTTGTCTTCACTGGGTGGTACCAAGATTGGTGGTGCCATCAGATAATGCTTGATTTGATTGAGTATCTTCACAATCGCTCTCATCCACGAAAGGCACATTTTTATGCAAAAGATGGTTGAATGGATGACACCGATCGTTAGTTGAGAGATGAATCTTCCGATGGACCGTATCATTCTGTAGAGGGTCTTTAATGCATCGATATTCTCAGAGGTATTTCATAATGGCTGACTTTACTGATCTACTTCCTAATTCCTCGTAGAAACTATGGTCCTAGGAGTTTTGGTTTACGTTATCTAAAGGCAATACTTTGTGATTCACCCACTTTGAATTTCCAACCCGCCGATAGCTGTGGCCAATATCTCGATGTCCTTCCTCAGCATTTCACCAGATATCATCCATAGTCCTCCACAAGGTGCACTGCGTCATGGAAGATTGTTGTCATAGCTCGCTGGTATGTAGCTCCTACATTCTTTAACCCAAAAGGCATGACATTCCAGCAAAAGGTGCCCTATGGACATGTAAATGCTGTCTTCTCCTGGTCATCAGGAGCTATCTTGATTTGATTGTATCCTGAAAATCCATCCATGAGTGATAGCATTTGATGACCGGCTGTGAGATCTACAATCATGTCTATGCTTGGCAAAGGAAAATCATCCTTTGGACATGCTTTATTTAAATCCCAAAAATCAGTACACATTCTAATGGTGTTATCTGGCTTTGAAACAAAATGTTGGATATCCATTCTGCATAATCAATAGATCTGATGAACCTGATTCAGTAATTTTCAAATCATTTTTCATTAGAAATAATGCAAATATGTGAATATTTTTCTCAATCATGCATCGGGTTTAGTACCGTATAAGTATGCATAATGAGATTCAGTCCAAGCCCTGCATGTCGTGAGTATTACTAAGGTAAAATTGATGCATCGCTCTTCAAAGTTAATTTATAAAATCAGCTTTTCTCAGACCGCTATGGATGTGCCAGTGTATCTTTGCTTTCTCTCATTGCAAGCAATATTATTAGACTGTAGTTCTATCAACACTTATGATCTTGTAATGTTATGGGAGGATGTCAAACCTTTCCATCTTTAAATGAGGTTTTCGCCATCGGATGTGTTCTTTGTTTTTACTATTTTAGGATCAAATACTGCCATAGAATGGTTTTCACCATTAGATCCATTTTTTTCTTTCATATTTTTGCAACTGGAAGGCTTGGCATCCTCCTGCCTAAAAGCGTCATTAAAAGAAGTATTGGTAGAACAAGTATCAGATTCCTCACAACAAAGGTAGTTAATAATGGAGGAGTCATTGTCAAAAACAGGGAGATTAATAGGATGTTGGGGTTCCCATTCGATAAGTTCGGGATGTAGTAAAGGCAACGAATCATTAGATGGGTTGAGGTCAGCGATAGTGAAAGCTCGGACAGAAATGTCGTCTAGGTTGTTTGTGGTTATGTCGAGGCCTACAAAGGTATTTTCTTCCACATCATTTATCTCAATCGATGTCTGTTCATCTTCACTTGAGTCATCGAAATTTTGTGTTTCAAAGACAATAGGATTAAAGTTTGAGCTTTGACCCTCCTCGTGTTTGGGGGTATACTTTTTGATAATGTCAATCTGAATATCTTCATAGGAAACATCTGATAAGTTGTCCCACTCATACTCATTTGAATCTGTTTCATAGTTATCTCTTATTTGAAGAATACGCTCCACAGTTTTATTGGTGATTTCTGCTTTTGCTTTTTCTGTGTGTCCAGTTTGGACATTCTGCTGAATTGTGAGGACTTGGATTGGTTCTATCACACTTTGTTTCCCTCGATCAAGAGATCCTTGTTCTGCTACATATCCTAGTCCCGTTTTATCCTTATGTTGGAGCGTAAGAGGCTGGATTGGTTCTGTTATGCCTTGTTTCCTTAACCCGAGAGGTCCCTGTCCTGAATATCCCATCTTCTCCAGAATAGTTTTTCCTTTCCCATATTGATTTGTTTGTATGATGTTACTTGTGGAAGCGGAAGCTTCTTCATCTTTATAAAGCCAATTTAGTATGGCCTTATCTTCTGATTCTTCATCTAAACTCCCAGCTTTTACAAATCTGCCATCTCATGCTGTTGTAGATTGTTCTGAATTGTGGGTGTTTGTAGATGGTTGTCCATATGTTTGTAAGGAGGGTAACATTTGATATAGATGAAATGAGTGTCCAACACCATATTCACTTATTCCTTTGTCACTTATTTGTACTTCCTTGGTGAATTGTTGTGAGAGTGGAGCCAATTGTTCTTCAACATTTGAAGGGTTAGATTGTGCCACCCTTATCTCTTGTGATTTTTGTTGTTTTGGAAGCCACTTTGAAATGAAGCTCTGTTGTTGCTCACTATCTGATGTGCCAACTTCTCTATTGTTAGGTATGAATGCATCCTGAGATGTCTTCAATGCATGACAAGCTTGGGTGTCATTGTAGTCTGTTGTGATTGTCACCTCCTGTCCATTGATGGGAAATTTCAAGCATTGATGATAAGTAGAAGGTACTGCTTGCATATCATGGATCCAAGGGCATCCCAACAGTATGTTGTATGTTAGTTCTCTATCTAAAACTTGGCAAACCACTTTTTGGACAATAGGCCCAACTTGAATGGGTAATATGATCAACCCTCTAGAGGACCTTTCTTCTTCATCATATGCTTTGATTGTGATTTTTATTCTTGTATCAATAGCTTCATCTGAGTATCCTAGTGCACGAATCAGCTTTAAGGTACAAATATTTAAACCAGCCCCTCCATCTATCAGGACACGTTTTACATGATGTTTATGGATAAGGACTTCAATGTGAAGGGCGGAATTATGCGGATGGGTGAGTGATACATCATCATGTTCAGAAAATGAAAGGCAATGAGGTGTAGATAGATGTCCCACCATAGCTTGGAATTGACACACATCCAGATTATTAGGTACCGTAGTTGATACAAGAGCTTGTTCAAGAACCTCTTTGTGTGATGGGGAAATCTTCAAAAGTTCCAAGATTGATATTTGTGCCGATATTTTCTGCAATTGATCGATGAGGTTATATTGATTGGAGGGAGGATCCACTGATGGGGATGATATTGATGCTCCTTTCAATATAACTTTGGATTGTGCCCTTGTTGTGGCATTAACCGGTTGATACTCTTGTTTCCCTTTGAGTGTGACTACATTGATTTGGTTTTTAGATTTGTCCATATGTTGTACCAAATTGGTAGATGTAATGTCGTTGTTCTGATTGATTTGGTTGCATAACTCTTCATCCTCCTTGGTAGCAGAAAAACAAAGGATTGTTGCATCATAAACATAACCAACATTTTTACCTTTGGTGTTTGCGGAAGAAGATTCTCCTTTCTGATAATTGGGTAGAGGATTTTTGAATGTTGTATGATCTTTGTTTGTTTGAGGGCCCTCTACAAATACTTTCTTTTGATCTATGAGGTCTTGTACCACATGTTTTAATTGCCAACAATTTTCAGTCATGTGACCTTTATTTTGATGATAGTGACAGTAATGTAAGTCATTCCACCATGATGGTTTGACTTGAGGGTCCCAATTTCTAGCTTCTTGCACTTGAATGAGTTTTTCGTTTAAAAGTTCTTTGAGGACTGATTCCAACGATTGTCCTAATGGTGTGAATTTTCGTTTATTGGAGGGTCGTTGGAATGATTAGGTTTTCGTTTCTCCACTGTTTTGATTATTTCCTTGATCACTACTTTGTTTGATATTAAAACCATTGTTTTGTTTGTTTGTAGTAGTTGGTGTCAAGGTGAATACTGGTTTAGATGTATGTGCATCGATCATGGTATCAATATTCTTGTTCTTTTGCCAAAATCTTGGCTTTTCGTTGTTGCTGTTAGAGGAATGGTTATTGTTTGAACCTTCAGTGAAATGTTTGATTGTTCCTCTTTTGATTAGAGCCTCTTCGATTTTAAGCCCTTTTTCGATAACTTGTTCAAATGTGGATGGACATTGTAAGTCCAATCTATAATTCATGTCATCTACTAAGTTATCAATGAACATCTCTATCTTCTCCTCTTCAGGAATAGATCTAGGGTATTTAGCAAATAGCCTTCTCCATCGTTGGAGAAAGGAAATAAATTTTTCACCCTTTGCTTGTTTGGTGTTGTAGAGCTCTTTTAAGGTTACCCCATGTTGGATGTTGAATGAGAAGTGTGTTATGAACCTATTGATTAGTTCTTCAAAGGATTGAATCCCAGGTTCTAGTTTAGAAAACCACTCCATGCAAGTATTCCCTAAGCTCCTTGGAAATAATCGTAGTAGGTAAGAGTCCTCGTGTGCGAACTCTATGCTCATGGCTCGAAATTCTCGTACGTGATCAAATGGATCGGTTCTTCCATTATACTTGTTGTATGTTGGGTACTCACAATACCTTGGAAATGGTATCATGTTTATGCTTGAGTCAAATGGATAAGGGCAAATGTCTTGTAATAGATATCTCTTTGTTGGCCCTTGTTGGATATTTTGGAATTCTAATTGCAATTGTTGGATTTGTCTTGTCAAAGCATCTATTTGATTTGGATTTTCTATATTAGTTGAATTAGGTGTGGTTGTTTCCTTGAGTTGATTGACATCAAAGTCTTTAGGAAGCTTAGCCCCTTTGTCAGCTAATAATAGAAGATACTTTTCCATATCTTGCTCTAGCATCTTTTCCATAAATTTATGGAAATGAGGGTCTTGTTGAACTTTCTCGATTTCCTCTGTAGTTATTTCTTTCTCATGTGAGTTAATAAGAGGATCAGTGTTGCTATATCATCCTAGTATTTTCACCCATGGTCAAGTATTTTCATTTTCTTGTTCTTGTTGTTTTTGATACGCTGCTCATGTGAAAATAGGCATACAAACGTTTAAAGTTTTACTCTAGACTTTGATCTTGGATTTGATTGGATA
Source organism: Sequoia sempervirens (assembly GCA_007258455.2). Lineage (NCBI taxonomy): Eukaryota > Viridiplantae > Streptophyta > Pinopsida > Cupressales > Cupressaceae > Sequoia > Sequoia sempervirens. The sequence goes on from VDFB02353248.1 coordinate 210,498, forward strand.
AGTGTCAAAGTTGTTGATTTAAAATCTGATTTCGTCTTATCTAGTTTCATGATGAAAGGATGATAGAATCCTTGATAGGGAAACTTTGACAGAAAATCTCAGATTTTGGTGATAATAACACTTATGCAAGATGCTGCAAGATCTAGGTGTAGGGGTAAAGCTTTTTCTTTTGTGTGACTTAAGTGTTCTGGACTGTGAAAAAAAATGTTGTGGACTAATGGAAACCTTGTATTCGATATGGGCAAATTGACAAAATGTCCTATTAACTCTCTATTTTTTTGGTTTTATGGCACGCTAAAACAGAGACCGGGCGCGCTAAAATAGAGACTGGGCGCGCTAAAACAGATACCGAGCGCGCTGAAATAGAGACTGGGCACGCTAAAATAGAGACTGGGTGCACTAAAACAGAGACCAGGAGTGCTAAAACAGAGACCAAGCTTGCTAAAACAGAAACCAAGCACGCTAAAACAGATACTGGGCGTGCTAAAACTATGACCTTAAGGTGTTTAAGACAGAAAAAAAAACTATCTTATTCTATGAAACTCACTTGGTCTAGTATCATATTGGATGGCCGGTTGTGGAATGTATTCTGGACGAATTCTCTGACTATGATTGTGGTGTTGCCTAAGAGCTCTTCTTTGGAAATATGCTTGTGAATCTAAGGGAGCTACGACATAGTCGTCCGTATAACCTCTAGAGAAATCATGATACCTATGAATAAACGTCCTATGTTGGAGTAGAACTTTCCTGCTTTGATACAAAAATCATTGTTTTTTTAGGAGTTGTTTGTATGCAAGTGTTCTCTTTCGTTTGGCAAGAGATTTCTTGACAAACTTGGTGGATACCCAATCTCGAATCATGAGAAATCCACAAATGCTTTGATTTTAAGGATTTTTGTGATGATCTTATCTGAGTTTAATGATAGAAAACACAGCAATCAAGAATAGAATGGTTGTATTTAAAAATCCTAGAATCTAAACAAATGGTGTATGTTCTCAAGAATCAGTGATTCTTCTTGGTTTTTACTGGTTTGATAACAAGATAAAACACATCAAATAGACTCACTCCTATAGACAAAAGGTCATCGTTATATACTCGAACGGCCCACAGCTTGGAATTGCGTCGACTCACACAGCCATGTCACCCCCTAGAGGGCGCCCATGTTTTTGTCTTTTCCAGGTGCGTACTCAGAGTGACGGAAGTGGATACTGGATCCCCTGAGCAAACAGTCCTTGGCAATTATATGGTGAGTGCTTGAGGGTAGATTCTTCCCCGCCCCTGCACCACCGAGTATTACAATGTTTGGAAACTGACAGGCGTGCTTCTATTTCTAGGTTCTTAGATAGGGTTTCCGTTCGGAGCGGCAAATGGATAAACTCCCTCGAGAGACCTCCCAATCTCTAAAACAAAGATTTTGGGGATGGTTATCCTGCACACTTCCGTTGAAAGAGGGTTTCCCCAAATTCACATAAATTTTTAAGTGGGTTGGAATACCATGGCTTTTGGCTGTTCCCACTCAGGTCGTTCCCGTAGGGTGAGTACTTTTTCCCACTACGGCAAGCCTGTCTAAAGGTTTTAAGAAAACTTGAAATTGCATAAAGTAAATGGTGAGTCTGGTATTCTGATGCACCCAGTTAAGGGGAGAGCATAAACCTATCACCCAAACACAGCAAAAAAAAAATGTTGTTCTTTTTAAAACCCAAAAGACAAGTGATTTATTCTAATGGAGATATTGCTCCATGATAAGCATGATGTTCAATTTTTAACTGCCAAAAGAAATGTGACGTTTCTATCCTAGGATTGGTGAATTTTAATCCATTTCTATCCTATGATTGGTAAGTTTTAACCATTTCTATCCTAAGATTGGTAAATTTTAACCAAACAAAAAGACAGAAATAAAATCTGGCCGCGGATGCGTCAGATCCAGATGAAAGAAATGCTTTTAAAGATAAAAAGATGGCGCGCTGGAATAGAAACCAGGCGTGCTGGAACAGTAACCCGACGCACTAGAACAGTAACCGGGCGCGCTGGAACAGGAACCCGGCGTGCTGAAACAGACCCCCGACGTGCTGAAAAAACTCACGATCCCGCGAAAACTTTCACGCCGATTCCTGTACGACACAATTTTCAAAATTTTAGTAAAATATGGGGTATTTCCCCACGGTGGGTGCCAAATTGTAAGCTGTAGAATGGGGGAAACAAGCTAAACTATGCATCTACGCTTCTAAATAAGATAATTGCATCTAAAACTTAATAAATTTAAACTAATTTAAACTAGAAAGCTTCAAAAATCTATCCTATTGCTCTCTAACTCTAAAGACTTCTCTAATTTACTTAGCTCTCAGATTTGTAAGCTAATAAAACCATTAAAGTGACACTTAGAGAATGAGAAATGAATTATTCTACTCTAATATGATCTAAATGTGCAAATTCTATTCTAATGGCAGCCATGACTACAAATGTTGGATGCTGGATGAATGCTGGAAATTGAGGGTTTAATAATGCTTTGGGAACCCGCAGTAAGATTGCATTAGTTTGCATCATTTTTCAGAGCCTGAAGAGTCAGATGAGAAGCTTTCTACTGGCAAAGACAATTGCACAGTGAAATTGGATGAGGGCTGTGATTTCTCCTGATAATCCAAAGGCATGGGACAGAGAAGAAGGAGTCGATCATGGAGAATGGTTTCCTCATGTAAACACTGCAAGATAAGAGTGGGAAGGTGGTGGAAGGTTGTTGAGAAATAAATATTTATTGGTGAGTGAATAGTGCAAATTTTATGCATAAATTTAAATAATTTAAATTTATTTAAATTTAGCAAAAGGAGGAATAAATAATTTAATAAATCAAACTATAGGGTTTGTTTTATTAAATTAAAAGGAGAATGATAATTAAATAAAATATTTTTAGCAATCTTTATTTAATTAAGAAGAAATGTGATTTTAAATAACACAATTTATTTAAATTGTGTATTTAATAAGAAGAAATAATGATAACAATTAAATAAAACAAAGTTTTTAATTTTGTTTATTTAATTAAGAGAGAAATAATATGATGAAAATGATATAATTAAATAAAACAAAGTTTTTAATTTTGCTTATTTAATTAGGAGAGAAAAATAAAATTATAAATGAACTTACTATAAATAAATATTTCTATTTATTTACTAAGTAGAAAAATTTAAGATTAATTAATCAAATAAGTCGTATTCAATTAATTAGAAGACCATTTTTAGGTGTCTAGCATGTAGTTCCTCCAACCTATCATCATGTACCTACTCCCTTTCCCACGTAATAGGTGTACCTTGTAGGTGTTAAATGGTTCCATCTTGGTCTCCTTATTGATGCATTTCTATCCTTCCACATAAATCTATATAGTATCAAAATATAGGTAATTTTATGGTTATTGAATCTCTCTTAATTGCTAAAGAATCCATTATGATTGAGGATGGGTGGATTATTATCTAGGATCACATCTTAAAAATCCTATAGAGGTCATGTGGTATGTTTTTCTTAATACATATATTCCCATACAAACCTCTTTCCATGCATTATCAACTCTCCTATATAATAGACACCTTCCTAGATTTAAATTTCATATGATATATATGTACCCAAGTGTTTCCAATTGGAATTGCTATAATTATACTTTTATGGCATTCTAGATATTCAAAATAGTTTTCATAAATCTACCAAATAGACCCATTCTTGACATTGAACCTACATAATTTTAGGTATGTCCAATGAAAGAAACTTTACCCATAGCACTCTCACTCATGCTCTCAGTTTTCTTCCAATGATTTAGAACCCTAATGATCATGTCTAATTGTCATAGAGAGTGATCATCCACTCTTCATAAACTTGTAGAAACCAAAAGTTTTTATATATTATGTGTTCAAATAAGTGAAAACATTACAAAAAGCTCTACTAAATGGTGACAATAGAGGGTTTTTTAAGGCAACCAAATTTCATTTTAAGGTCCTAAGACAAAATTCAAATGCTTTAGTGTTGAGGGTTTAGATTTTACAGTTTAGGGTCTAGGGTTTAGCAAACTTAGGGTGAAGTTTGGGTGGCCCTTGGCATAATTTAGACTTGCAAGTTAGTGTCAATTGGAATCGATTGTACGCACTTAGATTTATGAATTTGCTAACTAAATTTGCAAACAAACATCAAGATAAACTTTATGAATTTTAACTATTCTTTAACATATTGTTTCTAATCTAATTATAATTTAACATTGAAACTAAAGTTTAATATATATCATTTTTTCCATACAAAGCAAATAAAATTTAAAACATTTAAGTAATGCAAATGAATTTTTTTTTAGCTCGAAATTACCTAGTTTTCAAAATCAAAATGATTTGTTCGATTTCAATTTAGGGTTTTAACAAATTTTTTGTTCCAATTCAATTTAGGGTTTCAATTTTAAACAATTAGGGTTTTTAATGCAATTTTTTTGTTTCAATTCAAACTAGGGTTTTCAAATTCATTTTTTTTCGTTTGATTTGAATTCAGGGTTTCAAAAAGCTTGATTTGGATTTGTAAATGCAATGTTTTTATTTCATTTCGATTTCTAGGGTTTTGAAATGCAATTTTTTTGTTTTGTTTCAATTAGGGTTTTTAAATTCAATTTTTTGGTTTAATCGAACAATTTAGGTTTCAAAAGTTAATTTTTTTTGTAAAACACAATTCAAGTTTCATTTTTCATTTTTATTAAAAAACCTTTAGGTTTCATTGCATTTTTTCATCTATTTTTACAATTATTCATTTCTACTATAACAGTTAACAAAATGCTTAAAACGTGAAATAAATTAAAAAAACATGCTAAATTTACTTATTTTCTTCAAAATTTCAATTCAAAATAGAAAAATGCAAAAAAATGGCATGTAGGCGGGTACCTATAGCTGATTGTGGGGGTCATTGTCACCAGTACTCAGGGTCCTGTCCATTGTGTAGTGAAATCTGGTTTTTAAAAAAAAGAAATAGTAGTATAAAATGGGATCCCGATTTTAACCAAACGGAATCCAGATTTATAGAAATCGGGATCCCGTTTTGTAGTAATTAGGATCCCATTTTGTGACAATCAGGATCTCGTGCCTTCTCCATTGGTTCAGGATCCTATGGGAAATGGGATCCCAATTTTTAAAAAGCGGGATCCTATTCTGTGTCAGGCTCGGGATCCCGAACCTTAGCGGGATCCCAATTTTTAAAAATCAGGATCTCGTTTCCTCAAAGCCGATTTCAATTTTTTGGTTAAGGCAAAAAATTCCATGTTTCGTGGGCTCAACTTTGTGCACTTACCCATACCATCATTTCAGTTCCAACAACAAAGTCCTTATATCTCCTTTTCTCATCCAAATTCTCCTTGTACTTGTTATTCATGTGTCCCAAGTGCTTTTAGACTTGACTATGTAATGTTTCCATGAATATTGCATATTTATCTACTTTTTCACTCCTCCTATCCTCCATAATGATGTCTCTAAGCTTCACAACTCCTATGGGATGTACTCGTATCACAATCTCAAATGGCGCCTTCCCTACACTCTAGTTTACTAAATTATTGTATGCAAACTCTACTTGTGGTAGAACTATGTCCCAATTTCCTACCTTGTCTCTAAATAAACATCTGAATAAGTTGAAAATTTTTCTTTTTACTACCTCTATTTTTCCATCTATTTTTGGGTGATATACAAAACTAAACTTTAGTTATGTCTTCATTTTCTTCAATAATGTTCATCAAAAGTATACAATGAAATTGGTGTCCCTATTTGAAACTATAATCTTTGGTAATCCATGCAATCTAACAATCTCCTTGGAAAATAGTTCAACAACATGCACAACATCATTGGTCTTCTTGGAAGGAATGGAATGTGTCATCTTAGAAAATATGTCCACTACCACCATTATAGAATCATATCCTTTCTATGTTCTTGGTAATCCTAATATGAAATCCATGCTTATATCTTCATAAGGTCTATCTGGTACTATCTGTGTGTAGCATTTTATTCCTACCCTAAATGATGCAAAACAACAAAAATGCAAAAAGGAGAAGAACACAATACAACACCTCAAGATAAGCCTAGTTGAACTTGAACAAAAGAAAGATTAAACAAGAGATTTACCTTGCCCAAGTTGATCTTTTGGTTGGCCCTTTGATGTTGATAATTTGTGTGCTCCTTGATGGAAAATCACCTAAAATGATATGAAAATGGATCTAAATTCAATGGAGGATGCAATAATGAATGTGGGTATTTGGATAAGTATGAGATGAATGCAATATGAGCTTGAAGTGCAACAATGGTGGATGAGCTTGAATGAAAATGCTTGAGAATTTCTTGAGTGCTAGATTTCTTGAGCTTGAATTGTGATTGCATGTAATGAATGAAAAATGAGACAAAAATCCTCTATTTTAGGGGAAGAGTCTCTAGAGAATTGGATGGCTAGGATTTAGCCACCATGGACAAGATGGAGGGTTGTGGCGAGTTGAGGACTCACAAGCCCTCACATCTTGCCATGTGGAAATAATGTGGCAAGAGGACATGTGAGGTGGAGGTACTTTCAAGTACCTTGGGATTAGGGGAAGATTTCCTAAAAAAGGAAGTTTTTGTCCCCATGTGGAAGGATGTTGACATGTGAGGAATTTTAGAATTCTTCACTAATCATCATGGGGAAGAGAGAAATGTTGGAGTAATAATGTGAATTTTTAATTCACATGATTGGAAGCACCTTGGGGATAAGACAAGGTCCTCATAAAGGAGGTCCTTGTCCCCACGTGGGTGAGATGACATATGAGAGGCTCTAGAATTTCCCAATAGCCTACATGGGGAAGAGGAAAGCATTGGAAGAATAAATTTGAATTTTTAATTCACATGGGGAAGAGGTCCTGGCTAAATAAAGAAAGTACTTATGAAGGTTGACTTGGAGGGATACCAAAAATGGCATGAGGATTAGATTAAGGTTGTGCAAATAGGTGATTAAGGAGATTAATGAGGGATTAGAGGCAAGTGGAAAAATATGAAGGATGTGACATTAATCCAGATTAAAGGTGTGCACATCTTAATCATGGATTAATTAAACTAATCTAGATTAGAAGAGGATTATGGAGGATGTGACAAGGAGAGAGAAACGAGGGAATTTAAAATTGATCTAAATTCAAGAGGCTAAATGACTAAATTAAATAAATTGATGCATTTATTTAATTTAGAGAGGAAGGGATGAAAGGTATAGTATTCAATTATTAAATTAAATACTTTAGAAACCTTACGAAAAGGGGAAATATTAATTAAATAAATCATTTAATTAATATTGATGGGGAATAAATGAGTAAAGGAAATGAATTTGGCCATACAGGAGTGGTCAAATTTGGATGTCTACATTTTTCCCCTCTTTGAAATACTGTTAGAATAACGCTGTTTCGAAGAAAACTAAAATGTAGACGAATCTTGAGAGGAAATGACTAGAAAATGATGCCCCAGCATGGGAAAAGCTATGTGATCTTCCCAAATGGTGGGAAATGAAGGGAGATGCCCCAATCTCACAAGAAAATGACTATGACGGAGGAATGGAGAAAACTAATAGGGTATGCCCCCTCGAGAGGGAGGTTGGGGAAGAAAAAGTGGCCTAGGGAAACTTCTCGATATGAGGAAATAGAGGGTACCAATGGATAGAGCTAAAAAAACTATGAATATTGGCTTTTGAATGAAGTCAAATGGACACATGGTGTACAAATGGCGGCTTGCAGAAGTTAGAGGATTAGTTAAATTAAAAAGTGGTTAAATAAAGGGTAAACATACCCTTAATTTAAAAAATATTTAAAAAGGAGGGAAATGTTACTTATAGTAATTTTGAGAATTACTATTCCTCATTTGTACACCTAGCAGTTGAGTGAGAGAGAGAGAAGAGGAGAAGAAGGAGACAATGATGGTCGAGGAGTATGATGACAACACCATCCACTGAGGGGACGAGGTATGACAATTCTTCCATGAGCATGTGGTTCCTCACCAAGTTAGTTCCAAAATCATCTTTGTGATTTTAAGCAATTTTTGATGTATTTTTGAATTTTTTAAACAATTTAAAAACATGGGTTTTGGGGTTGCGGTAGATTAGTGAAATGGGTAGGTGGTGAATTTGCAATTTCGCCCATGGGTAGGAAAAACCACCTATTTAGAGGTGGTGGGGAAGGGGGGGTGGATTCGCCCGATTAGTGGGAAAATTCACCCAAAAAACCAAGAAAAATGCTTAGAAAGGGTGGGGGAGCATCAATAACAGGCAGACTTGCCCTGGAATTGGGAAAATCTACCAAAAAGTGAGAGGTTAGCAAAAGGGGCAACTACGCCCTATAGATGGGCGATTATGCCCATCTAATGGGTGAGTGTGCCCAGAGGATGGACGATTGTGCCCAACTCTTGGGTACAACCGCCTTAGTGGAGGTGAACGGCAGGCTCACCTACCGGATGGGCGGGTTCACCCATCCTTCAAGTGGAATCGCCCATTGGAGGGGTGGGAAAATCCGCCCGTGGGATGGGCAGGACGACCCACCTGTGGGGTAAGGTAGGACCACCCACCGGAGTGGAGGGCTCGCCCATCTGGGGGTACATGGGATCACCCGCTGGATGGGAAAGTGCCCGCCGGAGGGTGGGCTCACCCACTCACAGTGGTGGGCGGATCTTCCCACTAGATGGGAGAGGGCGCCTGCACGAGCAGGCTCACCCATCAGTGGGAAGGCTCACCCGTTCGAGGGGTAGGCTTGCCCATCGGTGGGTGGGCTCACTCGTCTGAGGGGAGGGCTCGCACATCCCAAAGGGTGACTAGAAAATGAAAAGGATGAAAGCATCCATAAAGTGGGTAGGGATGATGAAAAAAAGGAAAAAAGGTAAGTTGGGAAAATTGGGGAAATTTTCCCAAAAAAGGGGGGAATTGTTGACAAGACAACCTAGGCTTGGGAAGGAAAAAATGGTGAAAGGGAGGGAAAAAAATGAAGAAATGGTTTAGATGACTAACATGTTATGTGGTGTGAATGTAGTAGTTCAAGAGCTTGCAAACATGAGAGAGGCGTTCGAGGGTGTTGGAGGTGACTATAGCAACGATGAATTGAGAGGATCATGCAACGTTAGCATGAGAAGGGATGCTTTACATGTTGGGGTATCCCACAGTTAGAGTGCATCGACCATTGATTACAAAACTTATAGAGCTATGGAGTTCAGAGACCTCTACATTCCACCTCTCGATAGCAAAGATGACCATCACCCTCGAGGATGTGTGGAGGATTTTGAGGTTACCGATAGCAAGTTGACTGGTGAGCAAGATGAGATCAGAGGGTGAGGAGATGGATCAAACCATATGGGTCTTATTTGGACTAGAGGACCTACCACTATAGGGGATGGTGTTGGATGTGGATAGATGTTTGGGGCTAGGTGTACCTCCACTACCACTATATCTTTGCAGTTTGATTAGTGGACTGGTGATACCAAACAAGAGTGGTCATTTTTGTAGTCTCACCTACATGGAGGTGGTGTGACACATTGTGGAGCAGAGGGAATGGGAGTTTGTATGGGTTCCATGCATGTTGGCTCCGCTATATAGGGATATGCATGTAGTGTGCTATCAAGGGCCTCTCAATGTTACACAGGTGACACTATTACAGATATGGGCCTGGGAGCACATTAGTGTGGCCAGACCAGAAGTCGTGATGAGAGGGGTGCAAGATCCATCACTACTAGTGGCATAATGGTATGGGACAAAGTATGATTGGGTATTTCATTATCAGGGTTTTGGTAATCTAGATAGATGGAGGAGGACATTGGATGATCTTTAGGAGGATCGGATAGTGTGGAGACCCTACATGACATGGTAGTTCACTAGATGGAGGAGAGATGAGGAGAGACAGAGGATATTATGTGTAGTATCCTACATAGTTGGGAGGGAGCCCTATATAGTGGAGTTACACAGAGTAGACTAGGTGATGAGATAGTTCAGGATTTAGCAGGAAATTCCTCATAGAATAGAGAGATTAAAATAGATCATGTGAGAGCGACCGTGGGGGGATCAAATTACTGTCAAGTTTGTGAGATAGTAGTGGGAGGAGCTACAGCAGGTACCCTATCAAAGTAGGAGAGGAGAGAGAGCAAATGTGGGGGTGATGGTGAGATTCTCTGCATGGTTTTCCTAACACCAACTAGCATGGGTTACACCAGTGGAGCCGATTAAGGCACTTGGTTTCAGGCCAGAGGATGAGCTGAGACTGGCAGGATAGAGGATGGGGAGGAGGGGAGGATAATAGAGGAGAGGGCAAGAGGCAGCTGAGGTAGGAGGTTAGCAGGGGAGAGGAAAGGAGGAGGCTGAGGTAGGAGGTCAGCAGAGGGGGGTGAGAAGGAGGGGAGGACCACACATGAGAGACCAGGAGGAAGCCAAGGTAGAGGAGGAGAGAGATGAGCCACAGGTGGAGGCGATGGAGGTAGATGCTCCTAAGGTTGAGCCATTGGCCATGGTACCATACATACAACCACCACCAGAGGACCTGGTCGTACTATTGAGAGGGTTGTGGCAAGAGTGCAGAGTGTCAAGCAGAGACTTAGGGATTCAGAGGCTGTGAGGAGTAGACTGGAGGCCAAGGTGAGCATGCTACATGCAAAGGTGGATGGGGTACAAGAAGAGGGAGAGAGGGATTTTGTGGCGCTGGCCAATGATACAGGGCGAAAGATATTAGAGTTGGAGGTACAGAGGGTTATACTGTAGGCTGAGGTGACTACGTTGGAGGGAGTGGGACAAAGAGAGCATGAGGAGCTGGTGGGGGTGATGTGGGAGCGAGATAGGCTGCAGGCTGAGGTGACCATACTACAAGCCAAGGGATAGCAGGAGCCCTGAGGATCAGTGGAATAGGTATTGTCAGAAGCCCTAGTGCAGGTGGAGAGAGATATGGATGATTTGAGGAGAGACTAGGAGGAGGCCAAGGAAGAGGAGGAGAGAGACAAGCCATAGGTGGAGGTGATGAAGGAAGACGCTCCTAAGGTTGAGCCATTGGCCATGGTACCATATGTACCACCACCTTCAAAGGACCCAGTCGTACTATTGAGAGGGGCCATGGTGAGACTACAAATCGCCTAGTAGAGACTTAGGAATTCAGAGGCTACAAGGAGCAGACTAGAGGCCGAGGTGAGCATGCTACATGCAGTGATGCATAGGGTGCGGGTAGAGGGAGAGGGATTTTTTGGTGCTGTCCAATGATACAATGTGGAAAATATTAGAGTTGGAGGAAGAGAGGGATAAACTATAGGCCGAGGTGACTTGGATGGAGGGAGTGGGACAAAGAGAGCATGAGGAGCTAGTGGGGGTGATGTGGGAGTAACACAGGCTGTAGGCTAAGGTAACCATACTACAAGCTAGGGGATAATGGGAACCCAAAGGATCAGAGGACTAGGTATCATTAGAGGCCCTAAAGTAGGCAGAGAGAGATATGGAGGATTTGAAGAGACTGGTGGAGGAGATTGCCGAGGGAGAGGACTGATTTGAGACAGGAGTGGAATGAGCTCCGCGATAGAGTCAAGCTAGTAGATCAGATAGTTAGAGAGATGGGGTTGATGTAGAAGAGAGAGGAGGCTATGAGGGCCCAGGTACAGACCATACATGCAGAGAGATATGTAGCATAGGTACAAGTGCATACCCTGTAGGGTGAGAGGGATGTGACAATGGCACAGATATAGGTAGTGGAGAAAGAGAGAGATGCTACACAGGAACATGCACAGGTAGTGTAGGGTGAGGGTGGTGAGATAGGTGTTGAGGTACAAACATTTCAAAGGGAGAGGGATACAACGTAGACATAGGCATAGGCCATGCAAGAGGAGAGGGACAAGGTGATAGAGCAGGTGTCTCGGGTGTAGGAAAAGGTTGGGAAGTTACAGTTGGCACAAGATGCGTGGGCATAGGAGAGGAGATCCATATATGGATTTTGGGATAGGTACAAGGAAGAGAAGGATTTGGCAAGGTATCAAGAGGCTAAGAGAGACGAGTACATGTGGGAGGCCAGCTACTATATGGTGGCCTACTTCATGGTAGTGCCAGTTCAGACACAATGGGTGTCTGCCTATGTCAGAGCAGCGCTGCAGATGTCGGCACCATCCCAGTCAGTAGGGACACATACCCAAGGATATATTAGCTATCGGGAGACCCCTCCACATAGATGGGGAGTTCCAGACTCACCACAGAGGCCAGACATAGGCATCTTATAGTAGAGAGGACATAGGGCAGATGACAAGATACAAATTTTTGATAGGTGTAGGATGGGTGGTCAGTACAGAGCGATAGAGATCATATTTGATTCATAGCCTTGTACCTATGCCTTATTTGATGATCACCAATGTATACAATGGATATGTATTTTGATGATATGATGAACATTATTATGTGATGCACATTGTATTTTGATATTTATATGATATGCAACAACCCTTATTGACACTATGTTATGTGCATATATGTGTGTTCATGATTTTATGATGGATGATCCTTATGATGTGATGTATGTATATGTGTGTGATTTGATTATGGATGATCATGATGACATGATATATGTATATGTTCATGGTGATGGATGTTTATACTTATGTAGATGTATTTTTATGCTTATGAGGACGATATGGATGATATGTATAATGGCTAATTTGTGATGCAAGTGGTGATGTATGTAATGTGTTTATTGAGATGGAAATAAATTGATAATGACATGAATCTAAGATGCTTAGAATAACCAATTATGATTAATCTAAGAAAATTAGAATAAATATGAGATGACAATCCACATGGGATAAAATGCAATGAACCTCGAATATGAAATGTGGATGTAGGTGGTAGGTTGACTTTATTTTTGGATCATGCTTGCTTTAGCTTATGAAATAAAGGTGTGTGGTAAGTGAGTGAGATGGCCCATTGTGAAATGGAATGCAACATGAACATGAGTGTAAATAATGTCTTGCATAGTGATGAGGATCAATGGTAGGCGTATCCTACTTGAGTTTATTGGCAAGTAATTTCCCTATAATAATTACAAAATTAAGGGAGAATGGGTGTGAAACTACACCTGTCAAGAACCATAGGTATCCTAAGAAGAAGAGGGGATGGAAGGTGAATGTTTGCACAACCAAAATCATAGGTCATAAGTGATGTATAGATGCAATGCAATGGAATGGATCATGAAATGCAATCCTAATGTGATTTTCCATTTTCAGAGCACTGATTTTTGCTATAGCATAAGATACTAGGTGCCAGGGTATATGTAACAAAGGTGGATTAGTGTCTAATGCATAAAACAAACATAGTAGACATCAAGGCTAGCCCAACACCCCAGAGTCACAAAGACCTTGGTTGGGCCAAGCATTGGGATAACCACAAGCACAAAAGGATTCCCCAATATAACACAAGACCGCAAGGGTCTTGGTGCGTACTACGTGGGACAACCAAGCAGACAACAAAAATCAAAAAAGATCAAGATATGCCCTATGTTAGCTAATCAAAACAAACCATGATATGATAGACCATGGCGATCTTGATGAGTTATAATAGGAAGCTAAAATGATAAAAAAAAAAAGAAGAAGCCAAAAGTATCAAAAGATCACAATCAATTTCAAATGTCATTTTCCATAGGATCAAGAGGGTGGATGGGATTGATGAGGTTTGTTAGGAAGGATGTATCATGTTGAGACCAGAGATGGATACTAAACTAAATGATCGATATGACGTGGGAGATTCCAAAACTGATTGAATCTTATGATACAAATGGATGTCATTTGTGAAGAACCAGCTAGATAAGGACATACTTAATGATACGACAAAAGACACGAGACACAAGACATAAAATTGACACACCCTAAAGACCTAAGGGCTTGGGGGCTGATCAAATATTAGCCTTTCCTACATGAAAGTGCAAAGCCCTCGTAGTACAAGAAAAAATCATGAATAAAATCGGAAAGAGAATGATGGAGACAGACGATGGAGGAAAAAGACTGGACAGACAAGAGAAAAGAAAAGAAAAGCCCTGGGGGTGGATCAAATGATCAACCTTACCTACATGAAAGCACAGGGGCAACGTATTTCAAAAAGGGAAAAAGACAAAATAGGACCAAAAGATTGACACAACAGGATGCAATCTAGATGAAGACCGACGCGGTGAAGGAAGCGAGATGGAAGCAAAGAGCTGACACGATGATAAGGACTGATGGCACAAGCTCAGATTAGGATAAAAGCTCAAGATAATAGATATTATATGAAGCTCATCCAATGCTCAATCAAAATATACCAAGCGACTAGATGATGGATGCAGATGGAAGGACATGATCGATAAGATGATAGGATATAATATCAGGATGGTTGTAGCACAAAGTAACTAGGATGTAAGGTGGATAATGATTAAGCCCTGTATGAATGATTCCTATTACTAGGTTTTCACCAAACATACCTATCAAAGGTGCCACTTGTTGATGTGTTTTTTATACAATTCTCACCACAGGCAGTGCGTAGGTGCACTACCTCTCTTGAAAGACAATCTTCCACAATCAGATTGTAGAACACTATCCCAAAGTCTCTAATGGAAAGTCTTGATAGTGCTTGGAATATCTTAGTTGTTTGATGTGATTTGTTGGAATCACAAGGTGGTCTTATAGATGAGTTACAAAGTGTGGGAAGTTGGGCTTGCAAATGCAGTTTTAAAGTGCTAGAAGTCAATAAACAGTGGCTGCCCACTCAAAATAACAAGCTAAAACTCATCAAGTTCATATGATTTAGCTTCATGGTGATGTTTTTGATCCTACTCTAACCAAGGATTAAAAGAAATAGCAAAAGGAGAAGGGTTAAGAAAGCATCCAAAGCTACAAATGAATAGTAACAATGGTGGCTACTACAATAGAAAAACTCCCTAAAATGGGTTTTGCTTGGCCAAGAGGAACCTACAGTTGCACAAAACCAGTGCAATCTTCTAAGGACTACAAATTTTCATATTACACACACACATCATGCACATGTAATTGAACTAAGTTGCAACAATGAAGTAAAGAGCTCATACTAGCTTTGCAAAGTGACTCATCATCAATGAACCACAAAAAGCATGAACTGGAAATTCATCAAATACTGAAACAACAATCAACATCACCACTTCCATTCAAGAAACTAACATCTAAACTAATAGGGAAGTTGAACCATGCATACATAAGGAGAAAAATCAAAAGGAACACCCATAAATCATGCAATGCTACTTTCTATTGTTGTAGAATGTCTTTACATCAGTTCTCCAACCCTTTACAAATGAGGGGCAAGCCCCTATTTATAGTTTTCCAAAGCCTGAATGAATGGCCCAGATTTGTTTACAATAGGGTTTCACCTACCCCACAATATTCAACAATTAAAAAAACATTCCTTGTCTTTTCCCTATTTTGTCATCTAGTGCTCAGGTGTTGTAGCCATTTTGTCATTTAGTTGATTTCCCTTTTACTATAGCTAAAACTGCTTGAAATTTGTCTTCTTGATGTGTTTGCAGTGTTCTTCCTTGGATCAAACGAGCCCGTCGATGATTGGCATCAATAGATTGGTTGCCCCTGATTCGGGTGGACAACTCCCTTATGCTTTCTTCAAGGCCACCCCCTTGCATTTTTGTCCTTGAATTCCTTGGCACATGCCTTCTTCTAACGCCGACCCTATTGGTGGGTGCTACCAAGAGAGGCAAACATGAAATGAATGGTGACAGGAGCTATGCGCATTCCTTGTTCAACTTTCTTGATGGGTCTCCTGACGGACCTGCAGTAGGCTCCTTGAATCCTGCTTACATGAACGTCGTAAGTGATTTCATTTACAAATCAAGGAAAACATTAGTCAAATCTTGTAAAATCCCTGTTAGATCCATACATGCATCATCAAAAGATCATAATATTCATATTTGGAGTTCATTTGGATCATAAACTTTAATGTGGGCCCAAGAGGACGGGCAGGAAACGAAGGATAACAAACTAGAAGGGAAGTTTTCGGACCTCAAAAAATATAGAAAAACCAATATTTTTCAATTATAGCGCATGGGAAAAGGGGAAGGAAGAGTGCCCAGAAAAACTTCCTTAAGATTGGACTCATTCAAAAAAAACTGGAAGCTTGGAAGGGGAAAGTTGGAGGGTCACCGCCCTTTTGAAAAGGAAATGAGCACATGGTGGCCCAAAAGGAAAGTCCTAGATGGCAATAGAGGGGTGGAGTCCCAGAAACAACCACGGAGGGGCCAAGTTTTTGAGACCAGGTTGTCGGGGGCCAACGAATGTTGAAAACGACCATAGAGGGACAGAGTCCTGGAAATGGCCATGGAGGGGCCAGGTTCCGGAGACCAAGTCGTCGGGGCTCCACGAATGTTCAAAATGGCCACGGAGGGACGGAGTCCCTAAAATGGCCATGGAGGGGTCGGGTCCCAAAGATTGGGTCGCGGGGGCTCCACAGATGTTCAAAATGGCCACGGAAGGATAGAGTCTTGAAAATGGCCACGGAGGGGCTGGGTCCTGGAGGCCCAGTCACCAGGGCTCCACGAATGTTCAAAACAACCACAAAGGGATGAAGTCCCAGAAACAACCATGAAGGGGTCGAGTCCCGGAGGCCGGGTCACCGGGGCTACACGGACGTTTCAAAACAGCCAAAGAGGGAGGGAGTTCCGGGGGGAAAGTTCTAAAACCACCGAAACTTAATAAAACATTGACAAAAACCTTCGTAGTTCACCTAGGCACCACAAAACATTCCAAATCCACAAAAAAAAATCCCCAAAGTCAAAAATGTGGAAAGCAGACCATTGGGGGTCCATGGATGTTTCAAAACAGCCAAAGAGGGAGGGAATTCCGGAGGGAAAGTTCTGAAACCACCAAAAATTATTGAAACATTGACAAAACCTTGGTAGTTCACTTAGGCACCACAAACACAGCCCAAATCCACCAAATTTTTTTCCCCAAAGTAAAAAATGTGGAAAGCAGACCGTCGGGAGTCCACGGATGTTTCAAAATATCCAAAGAGGGAGAGAGTTTGAAGGGAAAGTTCTAAAACCACCAAAACTTAATAGAACATTGACGAAACCTTGGCAGTTCACTTAGGCACCACAAAAACATCCCAAATCCACAAAAAAGTTGTCCCCAAAGTCAAAAATGTGGAAAAGGGACTGTCGGGGATCCACAGATGTTTCAAAACAACCAAAGAGGGAGGGAATTCCAGAGGGAAATTTCTGAAACCACCGAAACTTAACGAAACATTAACGAAACCTTGGTAGTTCACTTAGGCACCACAAAACCATCCCAAATCCACCATAAAGTTTTTGCCAAAGTCAAAAATGTGGAATGCAGACCGTCGGGAGTCCAAGGATGTTTCAAAACAACCTAAGAGGGAGGGAGTTCTGGAGGGAAAGTTT
>VDFB02353248.1:229718-241455 GCA_007258455.2 Sequoia sempervirens
AATCAGGATCTCGTTTCCTCAAAGCCGATTTCAATTTTTTGGTTAAGGCAAAAAATTCCATGTTTCGTGGGCTCAACTTTGTGCACTTACCCATACCATCATTTCAGTTCCAACAACAAAGTCCTTATATCTCCTTTTCTCATCCAAATTCTCCTTGTACTTGTTATTCATGTGTCCCAAGTGCTTTTAGACTTGACTATGTAATGTTTCCATGAATATTGCATATTTATCTACTTTTTCACTCCTCCTATCCTCCATAATGATGTCTCTAAGCTTCACAACTCCTATGGGATGTACTCGTATCACAATCTCAAATGGCGCCTTCCCTACACTCTAGTTTACTAAATTATTGTATGCAAACTCTACTTGTGGTAGAACTATGTCCCAATTTCCTACCTTGTCTCTAAATAAACATCTGAATAAGTTGAAAATTTTTCTTTTTACTACCTCTATTTTTCCATCTATTTTTGGGTGATATACAAAACTAAACTTTAGTTATGTCTTCATTTTCTTCAATAATGTTCATCAAAAGTATACAATGAAATTGGTGTCCCTATTTGAAACTATAATCTTTGGTAATCCATGCAATCTAACAATCTCCTTGGAAAATAGTTCAACAACATGCACAACATCATTGGTCTTCTTGGAAGGAATGGAATGTGTCATCTTAGAAAATATGTCCACTACCACCATTATAGAATCATATCCTTTCTATGTTCTTGGTAATCCTAATATGAAATCCATGCTTATATCTTCATAAGGTCTATCTGGTACTATCTGTGTGTAGCATTTTATTCCTACCCTAAATGATGCAAAACAACAAAAATGCAAAAAGGAGAAGAACACAATACAACACCTCAAGATAAGCCTAGTTGAACTTGAACAAAAGAAAGATTAAACAAGAGATTTACCTTGCCCAAGTTGATCTTTTGGTTGGCCCTTTGATGTTGATAATTTGTGTGCTCCTTGATGGAAAATCACCTAAAATGATATGAAAATGGATCTAAATTCAATGGAGGATGCAATAATGAATGTGGGTATTTGGATAAGTATGAGATGAATGCAATATGAGCTTGAAGTGCAACAATGGTGGATGAGCTTGAATGAAAATGCTTGAGAATTTCTTGAGTGCTAGATTTCTTGAGCTTGAATTGTGATTGCATGTAATGAATGAAAAATGAGACAAAAATCCTCTATTTTAGGGGAAGAGTCTCTAGAGAATTGGATGGCTAGGATTTAGCCACCATGGACAAGATGGAGGGTTGTGGCGAGTTGAGGACTCACAAGCCCTCACATCTTGCCATGTGGAAATAATGTGGCAAGAGGACATGTGAGGTGGAGGTACTTTCAAGTACCTTGGGATTAGGGGAAGATTTCCTAAAAAAGGAAGTTTTTGTCCCCATGTGGAAGGATGTTGACATGTGAGGAATTTTAGAATTCTTCACTAATCATCATGGGGAAGAGAGAAATGTTGGAGTAATAATGTGAATTTTTAATTCACATGATTGGAAGCACCTTGGGGATAAGACAAGGTCCTCATAAAGGAGGTCCTTGTCCCCACGTGGGTGAGATGACATATGAGAGGCTCTAGAATTTCCCAATAGCCTACATGGGGAAGAGGAAAGCATTGGAAGAATAAATTTGAATTTTTAATTCACATGGGGAAGAGGTCCTGGCTAAATAAAGAAAGTACTTATGAAGGTTGACTTGGAGGGATACCAAAAATGGCATGAGGATTAGATTAAGGTTGTGCAAATAGGTGATTAAGGAGATTAATGAGGGATTAGAGGCAAGTGGAAAAATATGAAGGATGTGACATTAATCCAGATTAAAGGTGTGCACATCTTAATCATGGATTAATTAAACTAATCTAGATTAGAAGAGGATTATGGAGGATGTGACAAGGAGAGAGAAACGAGGGAATTTAAAATTGATCTAAATTCAAGAGGCTAAATGACTAAATTAAATAAATTGATGCATTTATTTAATTTAGAGAGGAAGGGATGAAAGGTATAGTATTCAATTATTAAATTAAATACTTTAGAAACCTTACGAAAAGGGGAAATATTAATTAAATAAATCATTTAATTAATATTGATGGGGAATAAATGAGTAAAGGAAATGAATTTGGCCATACAGGAGTGAATGCAATAAGATTTCCACAATCCATATGAAATTAGTTTTTTGTTTCGATTCGACAGTTCTAAATTTTTTCATCAACGCTTTATCACACTCCGTGATCCATCATCGATGGAGAGCTGAAAAAGGATGAGAAAAATGATAGTTGTAGACTAGCTAGAGATGAAGATAAATAGACAAAACAGGGGGAGAGAGGGAGAGCACAACCCACGCAGGGAAAAGAATAAAAATTAAATAAAAAGAAAAGAGTAAAAAAGAAGAACAAACACTCAAAAGAACCCTAACCACCAAGACAACACAATCCCCAATGAAAATTTAAAAAATAAAGAGAAAGGAACAAAAGATAAAGAAAAAATAAAATAAAATAAAAATAAAAATAAAAATAAAAACAAAATAAAAAAAAATAAAAATTAATAAATAAATAAAAGCAAAAGAGGGAGCAAGCCACAATGGCAACGAAGAGGTGAGAAATCAAAAATGGAGATTAAATTACAACAAAAACAAACTAAATAAGCAAAAAGAAAAGAGGCAATGACAATAAAAGAAAGCATGCATATGTTAAAGGAAGAGAATAAGCAATCAAGACAATGAGACATCTAAAAAAGCTAAAACCACGAAGATCAATGAAACAAATAATAAACATAGAAAGAGAATAAAGAAAATGAGTATGATCAATGAAGCTAAAAACAATCAATAAGGAAATAAGGAATAAATTAATAAATGAAATAAGAAAATCAATAAATGAAATAAGACAATCCATAAAGGAGAAAGCTACAACAAAATTAAGGAGAAATCACAAAGAGTCCTACCAAGAAAATAAAGAATGAAGAGCGATGCAACAAGGTTAAATAAATATATGACAGAGAAAATCAAGGAAAGAGAAAAATAACAATTTTTATCAATAAGAGGGAGAAATAAAACAAAAAGAAAGAAAGGGAAAAAAAATATGACCAAAAGAAACAAACACCACTATTTATATAAGAAAGAGATAAATGAAAATAAATAGAATACAAGGAAAAGAACTAAGATAAAAAGAGTAAAGAACCACTGCCCGAAGATAAGAGACAAAGAAAGAGAAACACGAAAATAAGGAGAGAAGAACAAAGTTAAATAAAACTATATATATAGAGAGATATATATAGCAAGAGAGAGATAAGAAATAAATGACAATAAATCACACAAATCAAAATAAGAAAATAATTAAATAAGAAAGGGATAAAAGAAAATGAATACAACATGGCAAAAAAGAGCCACGGAAATAAAGAACAAAGCAACGACCGTAGAAGGAAAGGAAAGAAGTAAATGCAAAGAAATAAAACATTAAGGAAAGAAGAGACAAGGAAAATAAGTAAGAATAAAAATAAAAACCTCAAGAGAGGCAAAGGAAGAAATAAATACAACGAAAAGAGAGGCAACAGACAAAAGAAAGAGAAAGGGAAGAGGTCACGAACAGGCTCAATGGCGGTTTAAGAGGTTGGAAAGAAGAGGATGCCAAGAGAGGCTCAGGTTCCAACCTTCATCGCGATTAAGGTTGGTGGGGTGATTGAAGATTTGAATGGCTTCTTTGAGCTTCCTTTTGTGAAAATTGTCTTCTTTGCATAAGATTTGGGTGTTCTCAAGACAGATGTGATGCTTGGTTGAAGAGGAGTGCCCTGCGAGGGCTGACTTAACAACCCGATCATGTAAGATATCAGCGCTGTGTTCTTTGATTCTTGTGCTAAACGAGCGCCCTGTTTCCCCAATATAAGGAGTGCCACAAGAGCAAACAACTTTGTAGACTCCCGAGTTAAGAAGGATATCTCTAGGATCTTTAACAGGAGGGATGCAATTTTTAATGTGGAAAACGGTTTGAAAGCGCAACGAAGGCCCTTTTTTAGAAGGATTTTAGAGATCTTATGCGAGATGTGCCTCAATGAACGCAAGGAGGCGCAAGGAGATGGCTACGGAGGGACAGAGTCCGTAAAATCGCGAACAAAGGATGGAGTCCCAAAATGCATATCATGAGGGGCTCTGGGTTTCTCAGAGACCAGCTCCGCTGTGGGTCGGGCCTGATGTTCAAAACGCCCATGAAGGGATGGAGGTTCTGGAACGGCCATGCAAGGGCCGTTCCTCAGAGTCAGGTCAAGAAATTCCATGGATGTCCAAAAATGGCCATGAAGGGACAGAGTCCGTGAAAAGGCCACGAGGGGTCGGGTCCTGAAGGTCAGTCAGCTGTGGCTCCACAGATGTTCAAAATGGCCACGAGGGAAGAAGTCCTGCAAATGTCACGAGGGGGTCGGGTCCCGTGAGACTGCTACGCTGTGTTTCCACAAATGTTCAAAACAACCACATAGGGATGGGAGTTCCGAAATGGCCACAAGCAAAGGGGCCTCTAGTCTTGAAGGCCAGATCACCAAAGCTCCACAAATATTTCAAAACAAATTTAAAGAGGGGAGGGGATGCCTTCAAGGGGAAAGATTTGAAACCACCAAACTTAACAATGAAACATTGACAAAAACCTTGGCAGCTCACTTAGGCACCACAAAACATCCCTAAATCCACCAAAATTTTTTCCCCAAAGTCAAAAATGTGGAAAGAAGACCGTTGGGGGTCCACAGATGTTTCAAAATAGCTAAAGAGGGAGGGAGTTCCAGAGGGAAAGTTCTAAAACCATCGAAACTTAATGGAATGTTGATGAAACTTTGGCATTTCACTTAGGCACCACAAAAATATCCCAAATCTACCAAAAAATTTTCCCCAAAGTCAAAAATGTGGAAAGCGGACCGTTGGGGGTCCACGAATGTTTCAAAACAGCCAAAGAGGGAGGGAATTTTGGAGGGAAAGTTTTGAAACCACTGAAACTTAATGGAACATTGACGAAACCTTGGCAGTTCACTTAGGCACCACAAAAACATCCCAAATCCACCATAAATTTTTCCCCAAAGTCAAAAATGTGGAAAGCGGACCGTCGGGGGTCCACAGATGTTTCAAAACAGCCAAAGAGGGAGAGAGTTCTAGAGGGAAAGCCGAAACCACCAAAAACTTACCGTAACATTACTTAAACCTCGCAGCTCACTCTAGGCACCACTAAAAACATCCCAAATCCAACAAAAGTTGTCCTAAAGTCAAAAATGTGAAAGCTTTGATCAAGCCGTGGGTCCACGAATGTTTCAAAAACAGCCAAAGAGGGAGGGAGTTCTGGAGGGAAAGTTCTAAAACCACCGAAACTTAACGAAACATTGACGAAACTTTGGTAGTTCATTTAGGCACCACAAAAACATCCCAAATCCACCAGAAATTTTTCCCCAAAGCTCAAAATGGAAAAGCTGAACGGAAAGTGGACTGGCGACCAAGAAGGTGAACAAGCACGCATAAAAGGAAGGGGGATCTTATTTCTATGGATTTGAATACCCCAAGTAGGTGAATCGGTCGAGGGATTTGATTGTTTGAAGGGACATGACCACCTGGTTTGGAAATGGGGGCACAAAAATAAGATGAGAAAAGCACTCGCGGGAGCTTAAAAAAAGGGGGTCCCTACCTACTATACCACCAGGGGTGGTTTTCACAATAGGACGAGTTATTTCTCTTTACTATTTTTTTATTTTTTATATTTTTTAAATTTTTTGTATTTTTGACAATTTTTTACATTTTTCTGGATTTTATTGATTTGTGTAGGATAGGATACCCTAGCTGACTTAAGTGTAGAACCTTTTTCGGTGCTTGATGTTAATGGGATTCTCTAGGGGCTCTCCTTTTGGTGTGGTAAGTCTATATGCCCTTGATCCATATTTTGTTGTGATTACATAGGGACCTAGCCAATTTGCTTCAAATTTTCCCTTCTTATTTCAATCTTGCTAACTGCGTTGATTCTCCTTAAGGACTAAATCACCAATGTTGGCATAGCTATGGTAGGAGGGTCCTCAAAGAGAACAATCCGGACCATGCAGCAAGAGTAACACAACGAAAACACCACAAAATATAGAGGCAAATGCTGATGAAAATTTTCCCATTAACAATTAACTCAGTTACATTCAGTCCGTAGCATTCGGGGTTACAGATTTGGCTCACAGGCAAGAAAAATATACAACATTCTAACATGCTCCTATGCAAGTGAAAATATTACATATCAAAACCTTATTATTCTTCAGGATCAAATTCTACTTGATTGCTTCTATCCTAATTATCTATTGCAAGCTCTATATCATATCCACATTTTTGGAAACATCTGTGTCGGCCAAAGATAATCACATTAACCAAGGAAATAAAATGTAATGTGCACATGAACAAGTTAGCCTCAAATTTGAATTACTCCTTAGTGAATACATAGGATGAAGTGTGGACCTATACTGAAGTTCGAGAACACTCCAAGGAACAATAAAAATATCACTGTTAAGATCTGTAAGTCATGAGGACGATCCACAAATGATCAAATAAACTAATAGGCTTGAAAACTATTCTAGTGCCGGTTCAAGAAATTTCCAAGAGATTCTGGAAGTGATAACATACTAGAAAAAGATCCAATCATGCTCAAATTTTGGAATAGGGACAATAAACATGTTGACAATGTAATCCAAGATCCACAAGGTATGATGAGCAAACATGACGAATCAACATGCACTGATAAAGAAAAAATAAGAACAAAACTGAAAGTAAATATTTTTGGTTGATGCATGATTGCCAAGAACCAAGGATGCTCATGCATCAGACATCCGGGGTTAATGAAAAGTGAGTCCCTCACTTTGTTGGGGCCAAAGGGAAACCAAGACGGTCTACCTTAGCCTGAGAAATCCAAGAAGAATCCTCCACTGGTCTACCTTTCCATTTCACAAGATACTCTTTGTACTGCTTTCCATGATTTTTCCTTCCATCCCTAATATCCAAAATCTCTTCAATCTCATTTGACTATTGCTTAGGAAACTGACTCTCTAGTTTTGCTTTACTGTCTTTACTGAATTCTTTTTCGTGATACTGATATAGGTCTGCAATGTTGAATATAGGCGATATACCCATACTTTTTGGTAACTCCACACCATATGCATTTCCCAAATCAAATTTCTTCTAAATATTACAAGGTCCAAACTTCCTCATCTTCAGCTTGTTGTATGTGCCAACTGGAAATATCTCCTTTCTCAAATAAACCATCACCTCATCTCCAACTTTGAACTCCTTATTTCTTCTCTTCTCATCTTCTTTCTCCTTATACTTTTGGTTCATGTCTTCCAATTTTTGTTTTACTTGAGTATGCAACTTGTTCATGTGTTCTATGAATTCTTATGCATCTGCACTCATCTTATCTTCCATACTAATGTCTCTCAACTTTGATATACCTCTAGGATGAACTCCAGTAACAATTTTGAAAGGTGTATTTCTTGTACTCCTATTCACCAAGTTATTGTAGGAAAAATATTCTTGTGTAAGGACTAAATCCCAACTTCCAGTCTTCTCTCCAACCAAGCATCTCAAAAAATTCCCTAAACTCCTATTTACAACTTTTGTCTTTCCATCTGTCTGTGGGTGAAATGTAGAACTGAACTTCAATTTTGTCTTCAATTTCTTCCAAAGTGTCCTCCAAAAGTAACCAACAAAATTTATGTCTCTATCTGAAACAATACTACTAAGTAATCCATGCAATTTGACCACTTCTCTGAAAAACATGTCTACTACATGTACTATGTTTGTTGTCTTCTTACAAGGTATGAAATTTTCCATTTTAGAAAATTGATCAACCACCACAAATATAGAATCATTACCTCTTTGTGTCTTTGGAAAACTAAGTATGAAATCCATGTTGATATCCTCCCAAGGTCTCTCTGGAACTGTCAAAGGCTTATACAACCCAAAATTCTGACTACTTCCTTTTGCAACTTGACAAACTCAACAATTATGCACAAATCTCCTACCATCCTTATGAATCTGTGGCCAAAAGTAATTCTCACTCACCAATTCCACTGTCTTATCAACTCCAAAGTGTCCTAACATTCCTTCACTATGCTTCTCCTTCACTAAGTTATCCATCATTGAAATTCGGGGTATACACAACTGATTGCCTCTAAACAACATATCCTCTTGAATGAAATAATCCAACTACTAGCTTCTATCCTCCAAAACAAGTTCTTTACAAGCTCTCCAAGGTTCTACAAAATTTGGGTCTTCTTTATACAAGTTCTTCAATTCATCAAAGCTTAATACTTCCACTCTCATCTCTGTCAGCAAATTTCTTCTCCTACTCAAATCATCAACAACTCTATTTGACTTTCCACTCCTATGCTTCAAAAAAAAAGTATAACTCTACAAGAACTCCACCCATCTCATGTGTCTCTAATTCAACTTACCTTGACTGTTCAAATATTGCAATGCTTGATGATCTGTATACAACACAAACTCCTTAGGCAACAAACAATGTCTCCACTTCCTCAAGGCTTGAACTATAGTATAAAATTCTTGATCATACACTGAATATCTCCTCCTACCATCATTCAACTTCTCATTGAAATGGGCTACATGTCTTCCCTCTTGACTCAACACTGCTCCAATTGCAATTCCACTTGCATCACAGTCTACTTGAAATACCTTACTGAAATCTAGTAAATCCAACATAGGTTGCTTAGTCACCTTCTACTTCAACAACTCAAAACTTTGGTCTTCTCTAGTCATCCATCTAAAATCCTTCCTATCTCCTCTCATTTTTTTTGTCATAAGACTGCAAATAGAATTGAAATTCCTAATGAACTTTCTATAGAAACTAGCCAATCCATGAAATGATCTTACCTCCCTAATGCTATCTAGCGTAGGCCACTCAACAATCGCTCTTACCTTCTCAGGATCCATCTTCAATTCGTCCATAGATATCACAAATCCAAGATATACCAACTCCTCCTTCATGAAAATACACTTCTTGATGTTTATCAACAACTACTCTTCTCTCAACCTCTACAAAACTTGTCTTCTATGTAACAAATGTTCCTCTCTGCTCTTACTGAAAATCAAGATGTCATCTAGGCACACAATCACAAACTTACCCAATAATTTCTTCAATACTTCATTCATAATCCTCATGAAAGTACTCGATGCATTTTTCAATCCAAAAGACATAACCAACCACTCATACAATCCTTCATTCATCTTGAATTTTGTTTTCCACTCATCTCCTTCTTTGATTATGATCTAATGATATCCACTCTTCAAATCTATCTATGTAAAGTACTTAGCTCCACTCAAACAATCCATAATGTCATCCATCTGGTGCAAAGGAAATCTATACTTAACTTTAATCTTGTTTATGGCTCTATAATCTGTACACATTCTCCATTCTCCATCCTTCTTAGGTACAAGCACAATAGGTACTGCACATGGGCTTAAGATTTCTCTAATCAAACCCTTCTTCAAAAATTCTTGCACTTTTCTATTCAACTCTTCATTCTTTGTTGGTGTCATCTAGTGTGTTGCTTTATTAGGAAAACTAGCTCCAAGAATCAGATCCATACATTGACTAATACTCCTCACAGGTGGAAATTCATCAGGTACATTACCCGAAATGATCTCCTCATAGTCTATCAGTATCTCTTTTATCTCTTCTGGGTGTTCTACATGCTTCAAGTCTTCAGTATTCTTAGGAACTAAGGAATAACACACATTCTCATGTATCAATCCATCAAGGAATCTTCTTCCATCAACAATACAAACCCTAGCATTTGTACAAACTCTCACTATAGGAACATCTTCCAATGGCAACAAAATTTTATTCATCCCATTAGCAACAATGGTATATAAATTCTTCTTTCCATCATGAATAGCCTGTCTATCATACTACCAAGGCCTTCCCAACAAAACATGGCATATATCCATAGGCATAATATCACACAAAACTTCATGTGAATTTCCTATCTTCAATTTCACCAAACATTGTTCACTTACCAGTATCTTATGTTCATCTTGAATCTAGGCTATCTGATAGGGCTTCGGGTGCTTCAACATTTCCAACTTCAAGTTAGTCACCATTTCTTCTAAAACTAGGTTCTCAAAACTTCCACTATCAATAATCACTTTGCAACATTTACCATTCACCTTGCATCTAGTCTGAAACAAATTATTTCTCTACAATGGTTCTTTCTCCAACTCACTTTGACACAATACTCTTCTATTCACCAACACTTCTCCATCTTCTGGTTTATTAGGTGATCCAACATGATCCTCCTCAACAAAGGTTGTTCTTCTATTGTTCTCTATCTTCTTGCTTGTCTCTCCTTGATTACATTCAAATGCTCTATGTCCTTCTCCACCACACTTAAAACAAGTTCCTCTTAATACTCTTTTCTCCTATCCTCTATCATCTCTTCTATAGCCTTCATTTTGGTAACCACCATAACCTCCTCTTCTATAAGAGTTTCCATGACATCTCTGGTATGAATTATCATTCTTATTGACCTCCTTGTCCTTGTTCAGATCTAGAAAAGATCATCTTCCTCCTCTATTAAAAGTTCTTCCTCTTTGAAATCTTCCACCTCTTCCTCTTTGTCTCTATTCATGTCTTTTATTTAATTTGTCTTCTACATTTAGGGCACACTGATATTCATCTTCCACACTCTGCAACTTAATAAAACTAATTTCATCCTATATAGATGACCTCAAACTATTCACATATCTGGCTACTTGCTCAATCTCATCCTTTGAATGTCCAGATCTGATATTCAACTTATAGAACTCCTCAGTATACTCTATCACACTAGATTCTTTTTACCTTAGATTTTGCAACTTCTTGAACAAACTAATGTGATAGTCTGTAGGCATAAACTTTGACTTCAAATTATTCACCATCTCATCCCATGACTTTATCTTTTATTTTCCTCTTCTTTTCCTATCTATCTACAAATGTTCCCACCAAAGGCATGCATGTCCTCTCAACTTTTTACAAGCAAAATTCACTTTCTTATCTTCAGAGGTACCTATAGATTCAAAATAATTTTTAATTTCTATAATCTAATGTAACAATATATATGAATCCAACTTACCATTATAATCTGGTGGATTGAAATGTTGTCTTGTATTCACTTTAGTTAGGGCTCTTATGAGCCTCTCTTCTCCCTAATCTAGGCCAGGTTTCTCATCTCTTCCTCTTTCTTCATGACCTTTTTCTTGTTCATCACTCACATCATCAACTGGTCGACCTCTTCTCTGGTTTGTTTCGACTACATCTAATCTAGCATCAATTCCTCTTAACATCTCCATCACAGCTGGGTTTGCAATTCCATGCACTCCATTTCTACAATTTATCCTTCCCAACATCTTTACACAAGTCCTCTATAGCTGCAAGTCAGATCCTCAATCCACCACCCCACAAAAAATATTCAAAAGGACTTCATAAACTCTGACGATCTCACAAGGAACAAATCTTTCTCTGATACCAATCTGGCGCAACCACAATAGGAGGGTCCATAAAGAGAACAATCTGGACCGTGCAGCAAGAGAAACACAATGAAAGCAACACAAAATATGGAGGAAAATGCAGATGGAAATTTTCTCATTAACAATTAACTCAGTTGCATTCAACCGGCAGCATCCGGGCTTATAGATTTAGCTCACAGGCCAGACAAAATATACAACATTCTAACATGATCCTATG
>VDFB02353248.1:241555-313008 GCA_007258455.2 Sequoia sempervirens
GAACTCTTAAAAGCAGATATCATATTTAGAACAAATTTGAAACTAATACAAGATTTTGATGATTAATACAATTGGAGACATTGTGGTTTTCCTGGTGGAATCCTTTGTGTTATCTCATCTTGCATGGTTCTTTTGTTCTATTTTTCACATTGCTTGAAGATCTAGGGTTTATTATTTAGAAATAAATTAGTTTAGTTAGATAAATGGTGTATGTGATTTCATATTTGGAATGTTGGTAGCTATCTTTGGTCTACACTCCCAGTAACTATCTGATTGTAGTAGGCTGGTGAAGTCAACCTGGACCATATATATATTCAAATGTGCTTAAGTTCGGTTGTAGATGCAAGTCTATGATTTGAAAATTTATACTCCTCAGAAGATTGCACTGTTCTTGTAGAGATTGCCTTGTGGGTCGAACAGGAATTGGTTATTTGAGATAGGTCCATTCCAAATATATGTCATTTGCATTGCTTGTCTGTTCAATAATTTAGATTTTATTACCTTCCCTGCACCCCTATCTTTTGCAATTTCTTTGTTATTCGGTTAGATTTAGGATTCAAGACCATCATATTGTTAGATCTGGTAAATGGAAAAGGTTTAGTTTGCTTGTAGTAAGGTCCGATTGTGATTACCAGCAATTTCACATTTCATCTGAGTTGTTTTACGCATTGTTATGACCTAACACCCGAGAGACCTTGGGGTGATTTTCAGTAATTCATTATTGGAGATTACCTTTCAAGAGAGATAGGATTTTGTATTCTGTCTGAGTTGTTGCTGTGCAGAAAACACCATCAATAGATTGGCGCTAGAAGGAGGGCCTGAATGAGCACACTGGATCGTTTCTTGAACGCTATCTCTCCAGAGAGATATAGGAGAAATACCAGGTCCACCGCCAGAGAGGAAGATTTAGAAGAACTTCAATTTCCCAATAGGTCAAGGAGGACTAGAGAAAGGGGAGAATCATCATCACCTATCCCTTCACCAGTATCGTCCACATCTTCACATCCTGAGGTGGGGGCTATACCCATTCCTGAGGCCGTTCCTGTCCAACAGCCTCAGCCTGTCAATAATCAACCACCACCACCACCCCCACTTTTACCAATGGCTTTCCTTGCCAACAATCCATCGCCCCTATTCTTCCAAGCCTACAATGTTATGCCCAAAAACCCCGAGCACTTCTGTTCCAAATTCCATGCTAATGATCCGAACAGGACTGCAGAAGAGCACCTAAGGATTTTCCAAACCTGTCTCAAGGACAGGGGGATAGTTCATGAGGATGTTGCTTGCAGGCTGTTTCCCTATTCACTAGGAGAAGAGGCCTTTTACTGGTATAATCATCTTCCTGCTGGTTCAATTCTTAATTGGAACGACCTTGAGACTGCCTTTTTACAAAAATTTCGAATACCCATTAGTGCCAACGAGTTATATCTACAATTCATCAAAGTCAAGAGAGAGGTTAATGAGCCGATAGCCAGTTTCAATAATAGGTTTCACCGGGCATTCACCAGGTTGCAAGACCCATACGTTTTGGATGATGATACGGCCCTGGGAGTCTATTATGAAGCTCTGGATAGCTTGACAGCAACCTTCCTGAAGTGGAGACCTAACCCTCCAGACACACTAACTAATGCTTATACAGAGGCTGTCAAGCTCAGCACAGACCTAAGGCAACACTTGACTGGGCCATTGCCTTCCCTGGGACCAGTTGCACATCCTAACCAGATTCAGGCAGTAAATCAGGCCCTCACCAATCATACCCCAATTATGAACCCAGTTCCCCAATTACCCATAGTACCACACCCTGGTCATCCCATGAACCAAATCTCTCCTATGACAAACTTCCCCCAACAACAAGTGAACCAACCCATGTATCAGCCACAGCAGAATAGCTTCCCTGCTTATCTGCAGAATTCTGAGGTGTTGCACCAGTCTTTGGGGTCCGCCACAATGACTATTCCCCCTCAGAGTAACCCGAACCAGATCCCCTACCAAGATCCTAATAGGGAGAGGATTGATGAAATGGCCGAACAAATAAAGAAGTTAAATCTGGAAGTGACTTACTTGAGAAATCAGAATAGTCAGTTGCAAGCTGCTCAGAAGGGGATGCAATCTAATCAGAACAGGGAGTTTTCACAAGGACAGAACTTTGACAGGGGACAGCGTAATAACAGAGGGTTCTACAATGATAGGGAATATAACCAGGATAGGGGTTATAACAATGACAGAGGTTTCAATAACGAAAGGAGGCAGAATTTTGACAGAGGCCAAGGAAGTGGGTCAGGATTTGATAAAAGGTCACCACAAGGACAGAACAGAACTTGGAATACAGGGCCCAATAATGGGGGAGTTCCTACCCCGTTGGATCAGCCAGCTAATCAGGTTGTTAATCAGTCTGCAAACCAACCAGTCAGTCAAGATAAGCCTCCTACTGGAGTATACCTGGCAGAAGCGGCCTTGTCTGGGTGGTGTAGACTCCATAAGACAAGCCAGCATTCAGAATTGGAATGTCCAGAATTCCAAACTGCTGCTTCTATCTTTCAGTATGAGGTGGAAAACAATGTGAATACACAAGAGATTGTTCCCTCTAACTCCTATGATTCTCCTGTGTTGGTATTGAATCATGCTCCTTTTCCAGCCATCCAAGAAAATGTACCAGAGGAACCCGATTCCCATGAGGATGAAACAGACCAGATTTGTAATGGAGATGAGGTTGCTCGGCTATTTAACGAAGAAATAAATGATAATGGCCCCCTCGATCAGGAGGAAGTTCATATTGAAGAAGTACAGATGTTTCAGAGACAGGGACTGAGGGATATGCCTCATAGACGCCCACAGCCTGGAGGACCGTTCACCACCTCCATTCCTCCCAACAACTTCAGTACCCCTCCGGATCCTAATGCCAGCAACAATCCATCTTATCCACATGTCTCCAAGCAGTACCTTTCGAAAGACAGACAAGCTCAGGCTGAACCACAAAAGGAAAAGATTGTTCAAGCCGGCAAGGACAAGTTGGAGGAACCACCTAAGGAAGTCTTTACTGATATGAGTGAGGAGCAGATGGCTTCATACGTTGCAGAGGAATTCAAGAAATTAAAGGTAAATCTTTCTGCATTTGAGTTATTAAGATTTCCTGCAATTAGGAAGGCTGTCTTAGGTACCTATGATGCAAATTTGAAGTTATTGGATAAGTCTTCTAGTGGATATGTCGGCCAGACTTCCAGTTTTCAGTCTATAAACACACAAAATCAGACCCAAAATCGGATCAACCCACCACCTGGAGATAAGGGAAAAGAAAAGGATAGGACTCAAGTAGCCCAGGTGGATACTCAACCCACCTTGTTTCAAGGAAAGACAGAAACTCCACCCTTTCTGATCTCAGTCCGAATCTTTGGTAAGAACCTTCACAATTGCTTGTTAGATTCTGGTGCTTCCACCAACGTGATGCCTCTAGGAGTTTGTAGGGCTCTAGGAATTACACCTGCCGATTCCCAGAAGAAGGTCACTCAGTTGGATAGAACTGAGGTGAGTGTGGTAGGAGAACTCAACATGATCCAGATGCAGATAGCTTCTGATCCGAGAATTCAACAGGTTATTAACATTCAGGTGGCTGATATTCCTGATGCATATGGTTTGATCCTAGGAAGAGATTTCACCAAGGCCCTGAATGGATATGTGTCCACCGACCACTCTCACATGTGGCTTCCCTGGAAGGGAGTGCCCAATCAGATAAGGATTGAGAGGGAGCCTAGAATGAAGTACATGATAACAGAATACCAAAAGACTTCGACCGAGGTTCTCATATCAGAAGCTGGAATGGGAAACTACTTGCTGACCGCCCCATATGAAGAATTAGATGTAGAAGAGGTGCTGATGTTGCATGCGATGCCAGTGGACGCTGAAACAGGGTCCAGTCTTGTTGAAGCCCTAACAGAATCAGTTGAGGAAGAAGAAGAATCTGAGGATAGACAGATCAGCTTACTGGACAATTTCCAGGATTTCATTAAGCAATGCGTAGAAAATCAAACTCACTTGGGAAGGAGGACAAGTTTTAAGGAGTTACTCTTGCCGAATTGGTGCAGAGTTCACAATGCTTCTCACTCAGAATTGGAGTGTTGCTTGTGTCAGACAGCAGTGAAAGAAGTGTACAAAAGCATAAATCCATCTCAGGAAGTTGGTACAGATGAACAGAGTCTGCAGGCAAAGTCTGAGAATCAGAAACCTGTTGTGGCTGTGAAAACCTCTATTACTGATAAACCAAAAGACAAAATGAAGAAGACCACCGCTGCGGAGTACTGGACTCTCAAGTTTGATGGATCTAAGTCCAAGCAAGGGGCTGGAGCTGGATTTGAATTGATAAGTCCCAGAGGTAAGAGTTTCTTCGCAGCTCATAGACTCCAATTTCATTGTACAAATAATGTGGCTGAATATGAAGCTTTAATTCTCGGACTCCTTATGGCACTCAAGAAAAAGGTCAAGGTCCTACAAGTTTTTGGTGACTCAGAATTAGTGGTCAAACAAGTAAGAAAGCAGTATGCCTGCCACGACAGGAGAATGACCAACTATAGGCATAGAGTGTGGGACCTCATTGAGGGGTTCGACGCTTTTAATATCCAATTGATCCCAAGGAAGAAGAATCAAACTGCTGATTCTCTAGCTCAAGCGGCCAGTACTTTGCAGCCCCTGTCTTTGTCAGGATTGAAGAAGTTTACTGTTGAATTAACTCCTGTCCCGTCAGTCCCTGACAATGTGACTAATTTTCAGGTGTTTGAGGATGATAAGCATATCCTTGACTTTATCACGAACACTGATGTTTTTGCTTCACAGATCATTGACGAAACAGAACCTCAGGAAGCAGAATTGGATCTGGAAGGTGTGCTAAACTTGAAGTCCAATACTATTCCAAGAGGAATGGTACAGCTGGAGAGGATTTTCGATATGGACAAAATCAGAGATCAGGAACAGGAATCTAAGAAAGAGTCTATCAGTGGGCAGTGTGACACTCACAATGTAGGCACTGGAGAAGATGTGAAGAATGTTTTCATTGGTAAGGTTTGTACACCTGAAGAAAGACAGGAAATAATCAGGGCCTTATACGATTTTCCAGACATAGTGGCCTGGGGTTATGGAGACTTGAAGACTTACGATACATCCATCATAACTCACACTATACCTCTCAAGCCAGGGGCTAAGCCTTTTAGACAGAGGCAGAGACCTATTAATGCGCTGTTGGAGCCCCTCATACAGAAGGAAGTTCAGAAACTGCTCTCCGCTAGAATTATATTTCCTGTCAGGCATTCTACTTGGGTGGCAAACCTGGTGCCAGTTAGAAAAAAGAACGGTGAAATTAGACTCTGTGTTGACTTCAGAAATCTGAACAGGTCATCTGAAAAAGATAATTATCCGGTTCCCTCGTTGGATGAAGTGTTGCAAGTGGTTAATGGATCGCAGATGATGTCCTTCCTGGACGGCTATTCAGGATATAATCAGGTGATGGTCCAGTATGAGGACAGGCACAAGACTGCCTTTACAACCAAGTGGGGAACTTTCGCCTACAGGAGGATGCCATTCGGGCTTATTAATGCAGGAGCCACGTTTCAACGAGCTATGGATATCGCTTTCAAGGACATCATAGGAAAGTGCATTATCATTTACATGGATGATCTGACTGTTTTCTCCAAAAACAGAGGGGATCATATCTCAGATCTGCGTAAGGTGTTCCAGAAGTGCAGGGAATTCGGCATCTCTTTGAATCCCAAGAAGTGTATCTTCGGAGTTACAGAAGGCAAACTGCTGGGCCATGTGATATCAGAAAAGGGCATTGCTATAGATCCGGAGAGGGTGGAAGCCATCCTAAGAATTCAGCCGCCTGCCAGCAAGAAAGAGATGAAGTCTTTCTTTGGTAAGATTAATTTTGTCAGGAAATTCATCACGGGATTTGCTGAGATTGTCAAGCCACTAAATGCCATGTTAAGACAAGATGCCAAGATCGAGTGGACCACAGAAGCAAAGCAGTCCTTTGCAGAGATTAAGAGAGCCATTGCTGACGCTCCAGTATTGGTGAGTCCAGACTATGGTAAACCGTTCTATATTTATTCCTTTGCTTCAGACCACTCATGTGCTGGGATGCTGACACAAAAGTCTGATGAGGGGAATGAGCATCCCATTGCTTTCATGAGTGCACCATTGAAGGATGCTGAGTTGAAATACCCATGTGTGGAGAAGCAGGCATATGCCCTTGTTCGAGCAGTAAAGAAATTTAGGCACTATATCCTTAGAAACAAGGTGTTTGCAATTGTTCCTGATTCTGCAGTAAAGTTATTGCTGATGCAGAATGAGTTAGGGGAGCGCAGAGCTAAATGGGTAACCATGCTACAGGAGTATGACATTGAGATCCAGCCCATGAGGCTGGTAAGAGGACAGGGACTCACCCAGACCATGGCAGAGATAGGTCCTGAATTGTCTGTCTGTAATTATGACGTTGGAGCAGTTTCACCGGATGGCTGGTATGACGATATAGTTTATTATTTGCTGAATCAGCGAGCTCCTGATCGTTTAAATGCAGTACAGAGGCGGGCCTTGAGACTGAAAAGTGATGGTTTCATGCTGAAAGGAGCCGTCCTATACAAGAAGAATCACGAAGGTATTTACTTAAGATGCCTTGGAAAACAGGAAGCAGAAAGAGTAATAAATGAGTTTCATGAGAAATATGGCACCGGTCACGGTTCTGCTATTGCTACTACGAACCAGATTTTACGGGCGGGATACTACTGGCCTACACTATTCAAGGATGTTCATCATCATGTTCGGACCTGTCACACTTGTCAAGCTGCAGCGACACGGGAAAGGTGTGCAGCGCTCCCGCTCCAGTCTGTTATTGAGGTAAAACCTTTTGCTCAATGGGGTATGGATTTCATCGGCCCCATCAATCCACCATCTTCTGCTGGACACAGGTATATTCTCACCATTACTGATTATTTTACAAGGTGGACTGAAGCATTTGCTTGTAGGCAGTGTACATCAGAAGTAGTAATCGATTTCTTAGAATCTGCCATTCTCAATCGGTTTGGATGTCCTTTCGCTGTTGTGTGTGATAATGGTCCTGCCTTTGCATCTTTGAAATTTTCAAACTGGGCTTTTGATCATGGCATTGTTGTCAAATTTGCATCCAATTATTATCCTCAGGGGAATGGTCTAGCTGAATCCTCTAACAAGAACCTGTTGACTGTCATCCGAAAACTGTTAGATAGAAACCCAAAAGACTGGCACACCCAGCTCCGGTTTGCTCTTTGGGCAGATCGTACTCGGGTTAAATCCTCCATTGGTACCTCTCCCTATCATTTAGTGTACGGTCTGGAACCAGTCTTCCCTATCCAGCTTAAAATCCCAACCCTGCAGTTTATCAACCAGTTTTATGATGAGGGTGATAGAAGGGAAGCGAGATTAGCTGAATTGCTGCATCTTGAGGAAAAACGGGATAATGCCCTTGAAAGATTCGCCAAACATCAGGGGGTAGTCAAGCGATGGTTTGACAGGAGAGCTAAGGTCAAAGCCTTTAGGATTTCTGACCTTGTTCTGTATTGGGATAAGCCGCATGATCAGAAGGGTAGCCATGGTAAGTTTGACAGATTATGGCTTGGTCCTTACCAAATTGCTGAAATTCTGGGAGATAATGCCTTCCGTCTGAGGACTCTCACGGGAGAGGACATGCCACTGCCTGTTAATGGGCAGTATCTTAAACATTATTTCCAGTCTTGAGCTGTT
Source organism: Sequoia sempervirens (assembly GCA_007258455.2). Taxonomy (NCBI): domain Eukaryota; kingdom Viridiplantae; phylum Streptophyta; class Pinopsida; order Cupressales; family Cupressaceae; genus Sequoia; species Sequoia sempervirens. The sequence goes on from VDFB02353248.1 coordinate 249,317, forward strand.
CTCAGCTCTTTCCCCTGTAAATAGTTAGTTAGGTTGCTTTCTTTGCTTGTTTGTTTGTTTTGGTTAGGGTAGGTTTCCCTTTCGTTTTGCTGGTTTTGTTTGGTTAGAGTAGGTTTGCTTTGGTTTGTTTGTTTTGCTTTGCGTTGCTCTTGCTTTTGGTCTTATCTCCTTGTGGGATTGTGGGTGTATCTGTATGATAGTGGTGGCAAAACAGGTCTAATGTTTCTGATATTTCCCTTACAAACTTTAATCTTTTTCCAGAATGTTATGGTATGAATTCCGTTGCCTTTGTCATTTGTCCGTGTGGTATGGCGAAGATTTTCTGGTCACTCTGCACAGGAATGTATTGGGGTCTTATACCTTTAATCTTTAAATATACCTGAAGTCGTAAAAGGTCCTTACAAGGTCTGGACAGGTGAAAAATCTTTTTCTGCTCTAGTGCCACTGTGGTTCTCAGCCCTGAGTGTGAACTTCACTGTTCACAGGTTGAATAAGATGAGTAAAAGAAATATTCGTATAAAAAAAAAGAAGAAAAGAAAAGAAGCAAAAGAAAAGAAATGGATATTGAAAATCTTGAGGTTCGAATTCAACTCATCAGGGGGATCTGAATATCTCTACCGGGGCTATAGACGCCTGGCTGGCAGTAGAGCTATGTTCAGGAGGATCATAGCGATAACCTCGTCGGGGCTATGAACGCCTGACTGGCAGCGAGGCTCTATCCAGGTTACTTTTAGGGTCAGAATCCTTACGTAGCCTGTTCGTACCAAGTCTGGTTCTTTGCAACTGAAGGTGGGTAATATATGCACCTGCACACACTTGGACCCTGGTATAGGAATGTCTGAATGTCTGGGAGTTTCTTTGTTTTAACTGAGGATGGTGGCTAGGTATCAGAGTTGAAACCAGAAATTCTGGGTTCTTGATTCCAGTTTGTCATCGAAATGCTTAGGAGCATTTCCCCAGCGGAGTCGCCATTTGTTGTGCAGTTTTTGCACACACGCCCCACTGGGAGTGGGGACCCTCTCTTTTTGGTGTCTTTGACCTTTGATTTTATTGGATTTATCATTTTAGGGTCTTGACATGTTGGTCTTGCTGGCTTTGCCCTTGCCCTAAGATTGCAATTGATCGAAATTGAGTTTTTGGCCAAATCCGGGTTTTCACCTGGATCCGGGATTTTCCGTCTCCGACGGATTCTTCCGTCCCTGGTTCCTTGTCTGTTTCTGGCCAGATTCTCCGATTCCGGGTTTTTCCCTAACTTCGGGATTTTCCGGTCCTATCGGATTTTCCCGGATTCTGTCAAAATCCCGGTCCTCATTATTTCCCCGGTTTTTGCATTTCCGCGAAGTCTGTGTTTCCGCGCATTCTGGGATTTTCCGAAATTCCACTTGGGGCACGGGTTTCCGGACTTGTCAGAAACGTCTTTTCGCGCATTAATGGCTGAGGTATCTTGGTTCAGACGGGTATAAGGGCGAATTTGGGGCGTTTTCTGATTCATTCTAACTTCGACTGCTTCCTTGTTTTCTGCTCTGGCGATTCGGAACTTTCGTTTGAGCTTTGGGGTTTGGTCTTGGATTGTTTGCGCGTGGATTGCTTGAGTGTTGCTGCCAGTATCCCGTTGCCTGGACGTGTTGTCACCTGGATTGATTTTCCAAGCTCGGTTTCTGCTCGTCTTGATCCATGGTATGTACTCGTCGCCCTTCCGTTTGTTTGCATGGTGATTTGAGATTTTCTTGTACTGGGCGTTGTTAAATTTTGGGGTCGGCTCATATTTTGACTTTGGGTGTCGTATTTATTCAGTCGGTTTGGTCCGTCCTTTTTTTTATTTTGAAGCCCATCTCTCGTGCCCTATGAGTTCCGTTTATCCGCTTGATTGCATATATACACTTTAGGCGGAAGTCTGGGTCGTGTTGCTTAATTGTTTTGGGTGCGGGATGTGTTGCCATGCGAATTTAGGGTTTTCTGGGTGTCTCGGCTAGTGCGATGATTTGATCTTGTGTTTGAATGACTTTCGCCTCGTTTTATGTTGGCTTCCCCGTCCTGTGAGGATTAGAGGGCTTTTTAGGTAAATCCCGAACTGATATTTTAACCCTAAAAGCTTGCTCTGGTTCTAATGGCGGATATGTGATTGTTCGATTTAGGGCATCGTCATTTTAAGTATGGGATCCTTCCTTTGAGTGCTTCTGAGTGTTGGACACTCTTTGCATATTCGAGTCTGGTAATTGTCGTCGGTTTTGGGTTCATTCGAGCTTTGATATTGAAGATCTTGTGGTCGCTCCTGTGTTGGTGCACGTTTTGCCATTTTTCGGGTTTCCGAGGCTGTCGCGGAATTTCTGGTCTCCCGGATTTTCCCGGTTTCCTTTTATTCCGCGGACAGAGTTAATTTCCGGTGCATTTGATGCTGTCCGCGAAAGTCCGTCCCATTCGGATTTTTCCGGATTTCCTGTCTGATTGCATTCTTTTGTATATTTCGATGAGGGAATTGGTGGAGTGATTGTTGATGCCTATTTCTTGATTGCCAAAGAGTAAAATTGATGATTTTCCTTTGATTTCGAGCATATTAATGATTTACATGGCTAATAGTGCTTTGGTGGCAGGAGTCCGTCTGGGTCGGATTTCTCCGGAATTCCGCCCCGAATGTATTTTCCCGGATTATACGATTTTCCCGGATTATTTGATTTCTCCGGATCTCGGAAAATTGGCAATTGGCATTTGGTTTTAATAGATTTGTATGATGTATGCTAACCTTTTGGATGAATATGAGCTTAATAATTAGATTCTAATAATAGTTCTTGGATGTGCAGGCTGAATCAAGCAAAGCTGCTGCTGGGAAGTCCAAAGGTGGTGCGGGGGCATCTGCAGTTTCCGAGACAGAAAAATTGAGATTAGACATGAGGAGTCAGGTCCCAGAGAGTAAGATATCTTCCGTGTGGGCAGATGTGTCTGATACCAACGTTGGTGCCTGGCGTTATGAAGAATTCAAACAGAGAACAGCTGAGAAGGACCAATCGGCATTGAGGCAAGGGATGATGAACTCAGGGTTGGTGCACGTGGCAGGGTTCCCTCCAGCAGTCCAGTGTTACGAGCTGATTTTGGAGTGTGCTAGGCAGTACGCCTTTGACACACAGATGGTAGTTAGTACTGAGGGGCGGGTGTTGGCAAATTTCAGTCCAGCCTCCATTGCCCGAGCTTTCAGCATGCCGGATCTCCCCTCGGTCTGCGCCCTAAACATTGACACTGCTCGCACGTATTATGAGAACGAGCCAGTTAAGGCTCAACAGCTTATCAACTCATGGCTTGAGAAGCCCAAGTCTCACCACTCTAAATTGCCCAAACAGTTGCACAGGGTGAAGTTCAGGCCAGATATTTATGATGCCATCACACTGTTGAGCAGGGTGGCCGGACTCAAAACTGCCGGGGTATTGGAAAGTTGGATGGTCCATGTGATCACCAAGATAGGCCAAGGAACGAATTACCACTGGGCAGGACTTATCAGTGCGGAAATAGATAGGCAACTGAGGAATGTTTTGGAAGGAAAGAAGTTCACCATGTCCTCCTTTGTTATATATATACTGGCCATCTCTTATCCCTATAAGGGACTGACTCCGGCAGGAGCTATTGGACAGGACATTATCTATGAGGTCTATCCGGAATTGCACCTCGGACACGGAGATTATAGGAGGGCCAACGATGCCTTCACTATGCACATTACCCGGACCCTTCAGAATGCGGAGCACATCAGATTGTCCGATGGGGCTAGGGGGTTGATTAGGAATTACGGGGCCTGGTTCATCCAGTTCCCCACTTTCACTTATCTCCGGATTGATGGATGCCCCGTTGCTCCCTACAGATTGCCCAGGTATCCCACTGACCACATAGTGCTACTGGAGGTCGTGAGACAAATTTGTGAGTTCGATACGGTGGTCAAGAAGGAGAAACATAAAACTGGTTTTGGAGGTGACTTCCCTCTTGGGATTGGCGTGGATGTGATGTGTCCTTCCATTCAATCAGCTCATACTGCAGGTGAGGAATTGGCAGCCTATGGATTCTCTTTCCATTCAAAGAGAATGAATTTTGACATCACCGGAGGGGCACAGAAAAGGGCTACCCGGGAATACAGGCACAAGGAGGACTTGGAAGACTACTGGGTCAACATCAAGGATGACCTTGATGCACGAAGGAAAAGGTATTCCCGGCTGCCAGTGGAGGCAATTAGGCAGTACAATGTGAAGCTGATTCCAGATCAGCTGGAGGATGATGGAAAATTGGTCCAGGACCATGTCTATGAGCCCATCAAGGATAGGTCAGTAGCGGATATCGACTGGAATGAGCCTGAGGTGACAGAGTTGGAGGACTTAATGGCTCCGGTGCTAAAATATACCTTTGCCTGGATCAAACATGAGGTCTGGGTGTTGGAAAATGCCAATGTTCCCCTCACTTTCGACCTGATGGGGAATCTCAACCCCATGTCCACTTCAGAGGAATCCGGGGAAGAGGACCCCAAAGGGAAAACAGCCAAAGCCTCTCCTTTCAAAATCAAGGTCAGAAGCCCTAAGGGGACTCAACCTGCAGCGAAAAGGAAACCTATCGGCAAACGCAGGTGGAAGACCCTGACTATCAGCAGGTCTTCGGACGAGGAGGAGGTGGAGAAAGCTGAGGAGGAGGATGTTCCTCCACCGCCCAAGAAGGCCAGAACTACAAGGGTGGCGAAAAAGAAAGGCCAAACGACTTCGGAAGATGAGCCTCCGGTTGTGGATGTAGAAAGTTCCGGAGGGGAGAAGACCAAAGTATACACCAGAAGATCCAGAACTCCGTCCCCAAAGGATGCTGCACAGCCAAAGGTTTCTTCTCCAATATCGCCAGCCACTGAACAGGACAGGCCTGTCTCTCCTCCGCAGGGTGTAACAGAACCGGTAAATCCGGATGAGCAGGAAATCAGCGGAGAAGCAGAGCCGTTTGAGGAAGGGGCATTATTCAGTGAGGCTGCCGGGCTCGAGGTAGAGACAGAAGAAGGGCACACTTCTCCCTTGGTGCAATACGAGGACTCTCCGGAGAGTGAGAAGGGCCGCGGATCTCCAGAACCAGAGAAGAGCATCCCCGCTGGAACTCCATCGCCGGTGCTTCCTGAGTTGCGATTTGAGGAGATGGACCAAGGTGAACACCCCCCAGAGAAGGATGATGACAAGGCAACAGAAGAAGGAGAAGTCGAGGTGGCAGTAACAGAAGAGGAGAAAGCCACAGAAGACCCGGGGAAAACTGACACAGAAGGAATCCGGACGGACCCTGTAGCCCCGGACTGGTTAGAAAAAGAAATAGCAAGGAAGAAACAGGTGATAGTAGAAGACACTCCTCTCGACTGGGATGCAATGTTATCTCAGATTGGAAAGGGGAAAAAGAAGAAGGCAGCTAAGATAATTTCCCGGGTGGAAAGGGATGAGGTGCATAACCGTGTAGTACACATCGCCACCCCTGCTGCAGATAAAACAAGGGAGGAGGTAATAGGCCAGGATTACAGTGTCCAAACCATTAACCTTGGGCCAGCTTCCCTAGAACAAGACATTGAGGAATTCGAGGGGTCAAGTGCTGTGATTCTGGATAGGTTGAGGAAGGAGACTCAGACAAAGAGGGAATTGAAAAGGGAAAATGAAAGGTTGAGGAAAAGCTTAGAAGAGGTCATGAAACCTCTACAGTCCCTCCATCCGTCCTCCTCTTCTACTCCCGGATTTCTGCCGAAGGAAACAATTTCTGGTATAGAGAAGATGAAGGCTTCCACACAAGCTGCCATGGACTGGTTGATGAGTGTTCGGACACAAGGAGATGAAGCTATTAAGGAGATCCTGTCAGTTGGCAAGGATGCAGTCCAAAGAAAAGAGCTAATGGAAAGTATCCTTTCTCAGGATATGAATGATGTCGATTCTCTGTTGCAGAAGACAAAGGTTATTCTGGGACATGGCAGGGAACAATTGGGCAGGGATGGAATTCTTCCCTCTTCCAGGTTGGATGAACCGTGGGAATGGTTCGAAGCATTACAGATCAGGCAGGGAGCCCTGAAAAAGATAAAGAAACGAAGAAAAGCCATTGATGCCGACCTTACTGCAATCTATGATGGTTGCATTGCATTTTTTGAAGTGATGACAGGGAGGAATAAGATAGCTCCCAAGTACCTGAGTTTGGATCAATTGAAGGAATGGTGGCATGAGGTTTATGCCCCGGATTCTGATGAGGTTGTCACTGGCCATATGCTTGATGATGCGGCTACATATTTGGCAGTGATAGATAGATACCTGACCAGCAGAAAGGATTGGAAGGGGACCATTGAGCGGTCCAATGAGGGGATTGAGTCAATTAAATGCCGGCTCAAAGTTTTGCCATTGCCACCTGTTGCTGAGTTGGAAGGAGTTTTCTTGAGGGTCCAAGGGTCACCAGCGCGGAGAAAGGACAAGGGAAGCAGCGGTTAATGTTTATCTCGAGATTTGTGCTTCCCTATTATCATAGGGCATGCATTGGACCGGATTTCCTTGGGGATTGTGCCTTGGCCGACTTGGATGATGGCATTTAATGTGTGCCTTAGTTTGTTTCCCTGGCCGACCTGTTTTGGCGGTTTTGTTATTATCTTTATTGTAAAATGTTTGGCTGGGCCGACATGTTCTGGGAAAACTTGTTAAATAGGCATTTTTGCCTTGTTGTAAGAGTTCAGAAGATTTTGATAGTAGAGATTAGCAAGAGCAATAGTTAGAGTTTTAGAATTTCTTAAAGCAGATATCATATTCAGAACAGTTGAAATTGTTGCAGTATTTGATGATTAATACAATTGGAGACATTGTGGTTTTCCTGGTGGAATCCTTTGTGTTATCTCATCTTGCATGGTTCTTTTGTTCTATCTTTCACATTGCTTGAAGATCTAGGGTTTATTATTTAGAAATAAATTAGTTTAGTTAGATAAATGGTGTATGTGATTTCATATTTGGAATGTTGGTAGCTATCTTTGGTCTACACTCCCAGTAACTATCTGATTGTAGTAGGCTGGTGAAGTCAACCTGGACCATATATATTCAAATGTGCTTAAGTTCGGTTGTAGATGCAAGTCTATGATTTGAAAATTTATACTCCTCAGAAGATTGCACTGTTCTTGTAGAGATTGCCTTGTGGGTCGAACAGGAATTGGTTATTTGAGATAGGTCCATTCCAAATATATGTCATTTGCATTGCTTGTCTGTTCAATAATTTAGATTTTATTACCTTCCCTGCACCCCTATCTTTTGCAATTTCTTTGTTATTCGGTTAGATTTAGGATTCAAGACCATCATATTGTTAGATCTGGTAAATTGAAAAGGTTTAGTTTGCTTGTAGTAAGGTCCGATTGTGATTACCAGCAATTTCACATTTCATCTGAGTTGTTTTACGCATTGTTATGACCTAACACCCGAGAGACCTTGGGGTGATTTTCAGTAATTCATTATTGGAGATTACCTTTCAAGAGAGATAGGATTTTGTATTCTGTCTGAGTTGTTGCTGTGCAGAAAACACCATCAACACACAACTCATTTCAATTACCGATGGGTATCTTTCCTTGTTTGAGCCTGCCCTACATGCTTGATCATACACTGGGTTTTTAAACCCTTGAGGCCAATGTGAATCATAGTTGAAACTCAAGATTCATATTTAAGATCATTTGCAATCCTTTAGAAATAGTTTAGTTAGTTAATCAAGTAGATCATTAGTAGTCGTTCATAATTTGGTATAGAGTTGTAGGCTATAGATGAAAGTGATGATGAATTAGATCATGTTATAAATTAGAATGAATAAATACTAGAAGAAGAAGATTTAGATTAGGTAAAAATGTTGAAGGCTATTTCCAAGATTGGTAAAATATTAAGAATTGAAATTCAAAATAAAGTTGGAAATTTAAACCTTGAGGAATTGATTGATTGGATAGCTGATATGGAGGAATATTTTGAGTAAGAAGAAATTGAAGATCTGGAATGAGTGATATTTTTGAAAATAAGTTGAAAAGACATGTTGCTATATGGTGGAAAGAAGTTCAGTTGGATAGGAAGAGGAGAGGAAAGGAGAAAATCATAAAATGGGATAGGATGGTGACAAAGTTGAAGAATCAATTTATACTTGTTGATTATGAGCTTGAACTATTGAAAATATTTTAGAACCTGAGGAAAAAGGATTTTGTGAAAGAGTATACTGAAGAATTTTACAAGGTAATCATTACAGTTGTAAATAGTGAAACAAGCAAAGAGAAGGTTATGTGGTATGTCAATCGACTAAGAAAAAATATCTAAGAAGAATTGAGCCTAGTGAAGATGACAACTATTGAAGATGTGTACCAATTTACATTGAAGGTAGAAGAAAAGCTAAACAAGAATTTTGAGAAAATACAGAGAAGTGCAAGAGGAAGATTCTAGAGGAGTGGATCACAATTTTGAGAGAGAACATTTATAGAGAAAAAAAGGATGTAAAACCATACCATACTGAAGAGAAGGATAGTAGTTCATACCATAGAGGAAGAGAAGACAAAAATTTCTACTATTGTGATAGAAGAGGTCATAATTTATACCACAATGATGGATATAAGATAAATTAAGGAAGACATGAGAGGAGACCATTCAGAGGAACCTACTTCAAGTGTGGAGGCAGACATAGAGAATTTGAATGTCATCAAGGAAGTATCGGTAAGAGAACTAAGCATATCAGAAGAACAACTTATGTGGATGAATAACCTATTGGATCCCCTAATTTAGTTGGGAAACCTATGAAATTAGAATCATTGGTAATGAAGAGATCTATGATGCATGAAGAAGTGACTAAGGAACCACCACAAAGGAAGAATTCATTCAGAACAAGATGTAAATCCGAAGGAAAGGTATGTAAAGTTTTCATTGATAGTGGTAGTACTGATAATTTAGTTTCAGAAGAGATGGTAACCAAGTTGATTTAAAGAGATTGTAAAATCCAAAGCCCTATAAGACAGTATGGATTAAGAATGAACATAATATCTCAGTAAGTGAGTTGTTTTTGGTGAACTTTCATATAGGATCATATAATGACGAAGTGTTGTGTGATATTATGTCCAGGGATGCATGCCATTTTTTGTTAGGAAGACCATGGAAATATGATAGAAAATATGTTCATGATGGATGGAGGAATACCTATACTATGACTTCAAATGGAAAGATGATTAAATTGATACCTTTGGAGGAAGAGGAAAAAAATAATGTTTGTAGTACTACCAAACTATGTTTGGTATATGGAAGGAAGTTTCTAAAAGAATTGAAGCATGAGAGCATGTTTTTTTGCATTAATTTCAAAGAAGTGCAGTAGTCTGGAAGTAGAGAATTCCACCAAAAATGGAGAAGATCCACAGTAGACTGAAGTAGTAGAAATATTGGCAGAGTATGAGGACACCATATCAAAGAATGCACTAGATGGTTTACCACTAATCTGAAGCATTGTTCATCATGTAGATCTAATACCTAGAGAAAGTTTTCCTAACAAAGAGGCACATAAGATGACACCTATAGAGAATGTGGAGCTAAATAGATAAATACAAGAGTTTTTGAGGAAATTATTGATCAAAGAAAGCTTAAGCCCATGTGTGGTACTTGTTTTACTAACACCAAAGAAAGATGGAGAATGGAGAATGTGTAAAGAATCAAGAGAAATCAATAATATCACTATCAAGTATAGATTCCTATTGCCAAGGATTGATGAAATTATGGATTGTTTAAGTGGAGAAAATTATTTCACAAAGATTGACCTAAAGAGTGGATACCATCAAAACAGAATCAAAGAAGGAGATGAGTGGAAAACTACATTTAAGACTAATGAAGGGTTGTATGAGTGGTCAGTGATGCCTTTTGGATTGACCAATGCACCTAAAATTTTCATTAGGTTGATGAAACAAGTATTGAAGCAATTCTTGGATAAGTTTGTTATTATCTACTTGGATGATATTCTAATTTTCAGTAAGACTAGAGAAGAATATATGTGGCACATCAGACAGGTATTACAAAGATTAAGGGAGGAAAAGTAGTTGATAAACATCAATAAATTTAGCTTTATGAAGAAAAAGTTGGTATACTTGGGATTTTTCATTTTTTTTGAAGGATTGAAGATGGACCTTGAGAAGGTTAGAGAAATTATTGTGTGGTCTACACCAGTAAACATTGGAGAGGTAAGATAATAACATGGATTGGCAAGTTTCTACCAAATATCATTAGGAGCTTTACTAGAATGTTCACACCTATGGCAGAAACAATGAGAGGAGAAAGGAAATATTTTAAGTGAACATCCAGAGCACAAAGGAGTTTTAAATTTCTGAAGAAAAAGGTGATAGAGCAACCAATGTTAGGGTGTGTGTAGGATCATCATGGAAAAAATAGGTCCTTAAGTGGCGAAAAATTCAGAAAAATTAGAGTTAGGCAACTTGATGTAAAAATTCGAATAAGTTGTCTATATTATTTCAAAAATATGTAAGAATAGAATCTGTAGAAAATTGAATGTATTTTCTAAACTACTAGGTTTATTTATTTTTAAATACTATTTGGTGAAAATTTGAAATTTCAATGTAGTAGTACTTAAATTTTAGGGAAAAAATAAGAAGTAGGTGTTTGTTTGACCACCCTAACAACAATAAAATGATAATATTTGTTCTAAGATTTTAGATATAAGTAGAGGACTCATGTCTCGATGTGATGCATATTTTTTAATTTTTTCCAAGTAAATAATTAATTATGAATTTTTTATTACAACTTTTAAAAATGTAAAAAATTGTATAATCCACCTTAACTTGGTCAAAACTTCATGAAATTCATTTTTTTTTAATCCTATATTATATGAAGCATAGAATGTGATGCATGTTTTGGATTCAAAAAATGTGATACTGTTTGAAAGTTATAGATATTTTTCAATTAGCCTATCAATGAAGACTTTAGTCATAATTCAAATAGAAAATGAATAATAATTATTTATTGAATTCAAAGTAAAGCATAATTTATATTGGTGAAAAGCTGAGAATCTCCTTTAAAAACTCTTTTCATTTCATCAATTTTAATAAAAAAAAGTCATTAGCCACATACCCTACACATACCTATCATATCGCCACTTTTTGGCCCATCATGATCCTGCACATACCTATTAGCATTACTTGATTTTGAAAAAGTATTTCAAGAACTAATTGTGATGCTACTGAAAATGCAATAGGAGTAGTGTTGATTCAAGAAGGGAGAACTATAACTTATTTTAGTGAGAAGTTGAATGATGTTGGAAGGATATATTCAGTTTATGATCAAGAATTCTATGTCATAATTCAAGCCTTGAAGAAGTGGAGAAATTATTTTTTTCCTAAGGATTTTGTTTTGTACATTAATCATCAAGCCTTGCAGTATTTTGATAATCAAGGTAAGTTAAACTAGACATATATAAGATGGGTTGAATTCTTGTAGAGTTATAAATTTGTGTTGAAGCATAGGAGTGGGAATTCAAATAAGGTAGAAGATGCATTGACTAGCAGAAGGAATTTGATAATAGAAATGAAGATAGAAGTATTTGGTTTTGAAGAACTAAAAAATATGTATTGGGATGATCTAGATTTTACTAAAGCATGGAGTGCATGTAAGAAACTAGTTATGACATATAGGAGTCAATGGTTGGATTATTTGATTCAAGAATGATATGTTGTTCAAGGGAAATAAGTTGTGTATTTCAAGGAGTTCAATGAGGGAGAATTTAATTAAGGAAAAGCATAGTGGAGGACTAGTAGGACATTTTGCAGTTGATAAGATAGTAGCTTTGGTGAATGAGCAATATTTTTGGCCGCAAATATATAAGGATGTCAAGAAGTATGTTCAAAGTTTTAAAATTTGTCAAGTAGCAAGGGACTAGTTAGAATACTATATTGTATAAACCTTTGATAATGTAGACATCCAAATTTGACCACTCACGTATAGCCAAATTCGTTACCTTTATTCATCAATTCCCCATCAATATTAATTAAATAATGTATTTAATTAATATTTCCTCTTTTCCTAAGGTTTCTAAAGTATTTAATTTAATAATTGAATACTTTACCTTTCATCCCTTCCTCTCTAAAATAAATAAATGCATCAATTTAATTAATTTAGTCATTTAGCCTCTTGAATTTAAATCAATTTTAAATTCCCTCTTTTCTCTCTCCTTGTCACATCCTTCATAATCCTCTTCTAATTTGGATTTGTTTAATTAATCCATGATTAAGATGTGCACACCTTTAATCAGAATTAGTGTCACACCCTCCATATTTTTCCACTTGCCTCTAATCCCTCATTAATCTCCTTAATCACCTATTTGCAGAACCTTAATCTAATCCTCATGCCATTTCTGGTATCCCTCCAAGTCAACCTTCATAAGTGCTTTCTTTATTTAGCTAGAATCTCTTCCCCATGTGAATTAAAAATTCACATTTATTCCTCCAATGCTTTCCTCTTCCCCATGTAGGTTGTTGGGAAATTCTAGAACCTCTCATATGTCATATCACCCACATGGGGACAAGGACCTCCTTTATGACGACCTTGTCTTATCCCCAAGGTACTTCCAATCATGTAAATTAAAAATTCACATTTATTACTCTAACATTTCTCTCTTCCCCATGATGATTAGTGAGGAATTCTAAAATTCCTCACATGTCAACATCCTTCTACATGTGGACAAGAACTTCCTTTATGAGGAAATATTCCACTGATCCCAAGGTACTTGCAAGTACCTCCACCTCACATGTCCTATTTCCGCATCATTTCCACATGGCAAGATGTGAGGGCTTGTGAGTCCTCAACTTACCACAACCATCCATCTTGTCCCTGGTGGCTAAATCCTAGCCATCCAATTCTCTAGACACTCTTCCCTTAAAATAGAGGATTTTTGTCTCATTTTTCATTCATTACATGCAATCACAATTCAAGCTCAAGCAATTCTCAAGCATTTTCATTCAAGCTCATCCACCATTGTTGCACTTCAAGTTCATATTGCATTCATCTCATACTTATCCAAAGACCCAAAACTATTATTGCATCCTCCGTTGTATTTAGATCCATTTGCATATCATTTTAGGTGATTTTCCATCAAGGAGGACACAAATTATCAACATCAAAGGGCACACCAAAAGATCAACTTTCACAAGGTAAATCTCTTGTTTAATCTTTCTTTTGTTCAAGTTCAACTAGGCTTATCTTGAGGTGTTGTATTGTGTTCTTCTCCTTTTTTTATTTTTCTTGTTTTGCATCATTTAGGGTAGGAAAAAAATGCTGCACACATTTTTGGCATGCCCAGTGGGACCCACAAACTCGTTTTCTCTTTTTATGTTTTCTATTGTTTGAAGTTTTACAGGTTCAGGTTACACAGAGGCGATTCTATAGCTAAAAGGGGTGATTCTTCCCTCAGAATATATGAGTCTGCCTTCAACAGAGGTGATTCTACACTTGTAGAATCACCCATCTATTAAACATGGGCAAATATGCTCCCTGTTTCTCAAACAGGTGACCCTACTTTTGACTTGGGTGAGCCTGATTTCTACAAACAAGAAAGCCTACCTCTGAAACAGGAAATCCTACTACTAACAGGGGTGAGCCTACCTCTGAAACAGGCGATCCTGAGACTAACATAAGTTATTTTGTTGTAAATAGGGGCAATTTTGCTTTAGATAGAGGCGATTCTAAGGTAAACAGTGACTTAAAGTTTCATTTACATAGTTTGTTTCTTATCATTTTTAAATACTAACCCCCTAACTTGTTCATTTTTTAGTGTGTCTACTTTCTTACTAACGTTTGTGTAGCTATTTCTCGCTTGTCCAAAGTAAGAGGCTTAAACTACTAATCTTTTCTTGCAGAATGATCGGTCCCAGTGTAGTTAGTTTGCTTTTCATTATTTTCATACTAGATAGGCACACATAGAACTAATTAGGAGAGGTCAAATACACTTGTTTGTTGTGCTTGTTAAGTGAACTACTGACATATCCAATCCCCTTGCGCCATTTGGTGATCCTAGGTGAAGAGAAATCATATTCCACTTTAGTTAATTTGTGTTACCCAGGAGATACTAGCACGTCCAAGCTCTCCCCTTGCTCTTCATGCAAGCCTAGGGATTAGCCGGAAATGTCTAGTGTCTTCTTTTGGTGGGACCTACTTGGGGATTTCATCACCCCATTGGACGATCCCAACCACATGTACTAGCAGGGTATATAAAGGGGGGAGAGCCAAAGTTGTACCCCAATCTAGTCATGTCGTGTCTGGTGAAGCGTCGAAGCTGTGGTGATACCTAGATAAGATGTGAAGACTTGGTCCAAGTTTCCAGTACCTCACTTGGGCTTCCAACTCATGCCTATGATAGGCTAGTGTTCACGGTTGTGCCTCATGTACCATGCGTATATTGAAGACTCCCTAGATCACCTTGTTCAGCCTAAATAGAGGACTGTGTTGGCCATACCCTTCTTACTAATCTTAGGATTGTGTTGCTTGAACTGTCTTCTTTGTGCGAAACCAATGCATTTTTGTTTAGTCAAGTCAGCCTTACCTTCTGTTTGTTGTTTGTTGTGTTTTTGTCATTTTCCATAGTTGTTTTTCATCCAAGTGTAGTCCAAGTCTTCCATTTGGGCTAATTTTTTGGACAAGTTTAATTTTTTTTGGGGCAACCTTGTCTTCTGTCTATGTCATTTCTTAGGTGTTTCCTGTCAAAATTTCCCATTCTTCACAGAATAGGCAAGTTTGCACCTTGGCTGGGTGAGTCTGCCACTAAGTTAGGAGAGCTTGACACCTACAGGGGTGATTCTTCTCTCTGTCTGACTCATTATGTTAGTCAAACAACCCATCACATTCACCTGTTTCATCAAAAGGGGCAACTTTTCCACTATTTTAGGAAAACCTGCTTCATCTTTGGGTGATTTTGCTTGTTGTTTCAGTCCCCTGTCAATCACCAGAGTCATCATATTCACCCATTCCTTGAAAGAAGGTGATTTGGAAACACAATTGGGAGAGTTTGCAACCTGAACAACCAATCTCATCTTTTGTTTAGTCAGTCTGTTTATCTATTTAGTTAATTCGTTTGCCCGTTTCCCCATTCGGTTGGTCTGTTTCCCCATTCGATTGGTCTATTTCCCCATTTAATTGGTCTTTTTCCCCATTCAAAGGGTATGTTTCCCCATTCGATTAGTCCATTTTCTTGTTCGATGAGCTCGCTTTCCCATTATACGAGTTTGTTTCTCAATTTAGAGAGTATGTTTCCCTGTTAGGAGAGTCTGTTTCCCATTAAAAGATTTTGTTTCTTCATTTAGAGAGTCCATTTCCCTATTCAGTAAGTTCATTTCTCCATTAGGTGAGTTTTCTCCCCTGCTATGAAGATCAATTTTCCCATTTAGAGAATCCATTACCTCGTTAATCAACTTTGTTTGACCGTTTTCAGATTTAGATGAGTCTAAAAGCTATTTTGGTGAGCTTGTCACTTGGTTGGGCGAGTTTTCCTCCTTGATGGATGAGTCTGTCACCTAGTTGGGAAAGTCTATCACCTAGTTGGATGAGTCTATCACTTGGTTGGGCAAGTCTATCACCTATTTGGGTGATCCTGACCTCTATTTAGGTGAGTCTTCCTCCTACTTGGGTGACCTTGCACCTAGTTTGGGTGATCCTGCATCCTGTTTTGAAAATTTTTCTCATTGCTTGGGCAAGTCTATCACCATTTGCATCTTTTGTCCACTCGTAATCTTCATTTCAATCCATCTGCATTTTCCAAAGTTCATCCACTTATCATCCAAATCACATAAGGACATCTTGAAACATCTTTAGGTTGCATATCCCTCATGGTTTTCTCAATCCAAATCCCTTGAACTTTGTTTGAGGTTATTATCCAAATTGGCTTAGGTGTCTGAAACCTAATCGTCATCATCCACATATGCTCAGGATTATGATCCATCTTGAGTCAATTATCATCTTCGGCCCAATCAATTGACTTTCATCTCAAGGTGGATTCAACGTTGTAATTATCTATCTGTCCTTTAATCTGATCAATCAACACTTTAAGTCACCTAGGGTAATTTATGAACTTGGTTTAGAATCCCTTTCATCATCCTATCTCATCTATCATCCAATCTTATCAATCATTTCATCAATAAGTCTAATCCAATCTAATCCAATCACATCCTTATCCAATCATCCAATTAACTGATCCCTCATCTAATCCAATCAATCATTTTATCATCACTTAGGTCATCTTTGCATTGCATATTAGAGTCTAGCCTCATCTTAGTCCACTTGGTAGTTTTTCACTTTCATGCCCATTCAAACCCGATAACAAGTGAAGAAGCAAATGGAAGATTAACAAGCCTAGGGTTCCCACCCAAATATCCCTTAGGACCCCAATAATGATGCAAATATCCCATAGGATCCCAATAATGGTGCCTTGTCACATTCCAATACTGATGTTCAAAATACTTCACCACTTGGTGATGAGAACATGGTTAATCAGCCCAAAGTTATAGTTGACAAATACCTTAGCAATCCCACCAATGTTCAAATAACAGATCACCTTCTCAATGAGCATGGGGATAAGATTCTAGCCACTTTAATTATGAAAGGATTCAAACCCCCACCTGAATTTGATATGTCACAATATACTAGTGCCCAGTCTCTTCCTGCACCTCAAGACCCACAGACTTCACAAAATGCTCCAGAAAATTCATATGTCTGCGAAGGTGCACCTATAGAAAATTGGTATCTACATGGGTTCAAAAATACTGTGATACATCAAGTCACAACTTACCCTCATCTTCTAGCCTTAGCCTCAGAAGCAAAACCTGATCCTAATGATCCGTATGCCTATGGTATGCCACAAAATATTTCATTTTCTCCGCCACTCCTGCCTGAACATCCTAGTCAACCACCCATCAACACTGGGGGAAATCCTATGCTTCAACTAATGCCACCTCCAGGGCCTGCACCTATTGTCTATTTACTACCACCACCTCAAGGTAACATCCTTTCATTCTAGTAGCCTCTTGTTAATCCTCAACAATCTACTACAGTGCAAGCACCACTGCAACACACTGTTATCCCCTTGCAAGTGCCACCACAACATATTGCTACCATTGCTATCTCATCTCAACCACCTCATCAACCACCTCCACAAGAAAATGTCACAATTCTACAACAAAACATCACAATTCCACAACAAAATATTTTGGTTCCGCAGCAACATACTATCATCCCTACGCAACCACCACACCAAGTAACGCAAGCCACATCACAACCTCTACAACCACCCCACGGTGCCTCCATGGTGATTACATGACAACAACACATCCCATCTTGCCCACCTTACCAACAACCACCATAGTAGTAACAACTACCCCAACATACACATATTCCTACGCAAATGAAATGTAACCCCCTCACACAATATCTCTACGATCCGTCAAGCATATATGTTGCTTCATCCAATCCCAATCCAAATCTCAATCCGGTCCCCTAGAATCAACTGTGGACTCAACCACCTCTTTATACCAACCCTCCATAATCACACTCAAATCCTTACCAACAACCATCCAATCTGCAACCACCTTCATATACCACACAACAACCCATCGTTGCATACAATTACCAATCCAATCCATACTACACTCAATAGTAGCCACCCTATCAACACGGGGCTCCATCCACTTCCTACTATCAACAACTGTTGTCATATCAACAAGGAGCTTCAACATCATCATACTACTAAGATCCTACACAATATCAATAGGGTGCTCCATCCACTTCATATTATCAACAACATCCACCCTATCAACAAGTAGCCTCCACCTCTTACTATCAAAATCTGTCATCCTTGTATCCACCTTACATCAATTTGCAACCATAATCCACATATGCCAATCAATACCAACAAATTCCTCCATAGACACCTACACCAGCCTATGATCAAATTGATTTTGCACTATCCTCATCATATCAACAATATCCTCCATACAATCAACCTAATTCATCTAATCTAACTCTCGCAACACCTATCAATAGAGATTTGGAAGAAGTCAAAGCTACATTGAAGGACTTGCAAGCAAGGACCAACAATCAATCATTTAAATTTGTAGACATTTGTCCCTATCCATTTGATCCTTCAATTTCATCAATTCCTTTCTCAAAGATTTTGAAATGCTGAAATTCGATAAGTATAAAGGAACAAAAGACCCCAAGGCTCATCTTCAGGAGTTTTGTGATCACTGTCAAGAATTCACGCATAGTGACAATTACCTCATGAGGTTATTTCCTAGGAGTTTACAAGGGATAGCTCTTGATTGGTTTATGGGTCTTGAGAAGGGATCTATCAATTCCTTTGCATAGCTTTCATAATGGTTTGTCTCCCACTTCTCCTTTAATTTGGAGGACATTGATATGTTGGATCTCCTGAAAGAAAAGCAGTGCGAGGGAGAAAATTTTGCAAGCTATCTTCAAAGATGGTGAGCTTTAGCCAGTCAGATGAAATCCCCACTTAGGGAAAAAGACATGGTCTCCCTGTTTATTAAAAACTCTCATCTAGATATGACACACAATTTTAGACTTCACAGTGTCACAAACTTCACAGAAATAGTGGAGAAAGGTCCTATCCTTGAGAGGGTACTTATTGCCAAAGAGTTAGTCAAAAATTTTAACTCTGATAAAGAGAAGTCATCTGGGGATGAGCCTCGTTATTGGAAGAAAAAAAAATGTTGTTAATAACGGTGTCACTAACACCAAAGACATCCAAGTAGCCAATGCTTCCTAGTATCCACAATATCCACCTCCACAATAGTCAAATCCTCATGCCATATCAGTTCCACAGGGGGCACAATGTCCTCCCTAACAATCCAATAAAAATAACCAAGGGAATAACAAACATCAATTCACTCAACTAGGAGAACCCTTGAGCACCATGTTCCATAAGCTCCTTCAAGCTAATTACCCGATCACATATCCTGTGACCAAGCCTCTTGATGAATCCAAGCCCAAACTAACTTGGTACAAAGAAAATGAGTATTGCAAGTTCCATAAGATTAAAGGGCATACATTAAACAAATGTTAGGGTTTAAAAACATATGTCTAGGATCTCGATTGAGGTGACATACATGTGGATGCCAACATGGCACCCTCATCAAATGCTCAATTACAAATATATCAAAGCACTTTTCCTAAGCATAATCAAGGTCCTTTCACATCAAACTCAAACCCCAAGTCTAATAACAACAATGATCAAAATAAAAACACAAACAACATTAGTTACAAAAATGTGTCATTTGATTATCAAGGAATCATCATGCATATCGAACAAGTAGAGCCACGTGTGACCACGATACACATACAAGGAAAGGATCCATAATTTTTTGTTACAACCTATCAAACCCATATCACAATTCCTAGAGTCTCCACATCCACCTAGCTGCCACCTATGAGTTCTCAATACAACATTCTTGATCATCTAGGAAAGACCCCAACTCAGATATCCATTCTATATTTTCTTAAGTCTTCTCCCATGTACCAAGAAATCTTAATTAAGGCCTTTTAGGACACCCAAGTTCCCAATGACATGGACCTTACATAATTTCAAGCATTGGTAGGACACCTCTCAACAACCTATCAACTAGGTTTTAGTGAAAATGACATGCCCTATATTGAATCAAACCATAATTGTCACAAAGTAAAAAAGGGTCTTGGTAGATAATGGCTCTGCCCTAAATCTTTGCACATTGAAATTCATAAAATAGGTGGTGTACACCCATGCTGATTTAAATAATCAAGTTATCACTATCAAGGCATATGATAATGCAAAGCATGATTCTAAAGGGACAATTTGTCTTCCAATCTAGGTTGGGCCAGTTGTACAATACACTACCTGTCACGTCCTTGATTTAGAACTCCCCTACAACCTCCTCCTCGACCTTCCATGGATCCATGCCATGCAATCCATTCCATCCACATACCACCAATGTATGAAATTCCCATTTGATGGGGTGGAAATTACAATACACGCAGACCCTCAACCATTTGAATAATTTCATGCATTAGAAGCTTCTTTTCCCCACTCATTACTGGCCTAGAGTGGAAATGGGACCAGCTTAGATGTCATCATCCCACTCATCTACCAACACACAAGCCACCACTTCATCCACTCCATCATCCACATCTGATTCCACCCTTACCAAAGTCTAGATCATTGACAAGGATTGTGGTGAATATGAAATGCATAAAACTTTGAATGTGGTAACCATTCCACCCCCACCACACACATATTTCCAACCTTCTTATTTTGTACCGAAGGAAGAAGAGAAGACAATCACCTTGAACTCCAAAAATTTGGGATCTAGCACCTTCTGTTCTCCTGGGTTAAGGAAAGACACACCAAAAGATGACATCATCCAAGGGGTATATCGTGAGGAACCTGAACCCTCTTCCCCTTGAAAGAATATTTCCAAGAGACTTAATCTTGGTCCTCTAAGTTTGTAGAGAAACACAATTATCAGGGGGGAGGCCTTGGTGTAGAATAGCAAGGTAGACAATAGTCGATTGACACTTTTGTGTGTCTAAGAAACTTGGGTTTGGGCTATGACAACAAACAAAGGGGTCCTATGGCATCATTTAGTGCCTCTAACAATGTCAGTGTGGAAAATGGTGTCCTCAAAGGAATACCAGAAGAATAATCCATCATACATGCATACAATGATGTAGATCACATAGATCTCTCTTCCATGTTCAAATGCCTATCCATCTACACCATCATCCTATCCCTTCATCATCCCGAACTCATAGATTGGGACCTACATGGTAGCGCACCTATCGATACCTTTCCCTTAGTGGATATATATGTACATCCTATAGGATTGGGGGAGGATGAATGCCTTAACCACAGAAGTAAAAGGAAGCAAAATAAAAAAGGGTCACCTGGTGAAAACCTCTCTGAGGTTCTTTGTGACTTAGAAAAAGTAAAAACAAAGGGTATATACAACAACGAAAACATGAGGCATTAGAAGATGGGGACATTCATCTTCCCCTTGTAGGAACTCAATTTTCTGAGCGATCATCCATTCTGATCAAGGAAATGCAAGAAATAAATTTGGGAATTGAAGAGGATCCCAAAATTAGATATGTAGCCAAATCACTATCAGAGGAAGAATACTCTACCATCACCCAACTTCTCAAAGAATGCATCATCAATTTTACATGGACACATTTAGATATGCTGGGTCTTGATGCTGCTCTAGTAGTATATCATTTGGACGTACATCCTAATGCAAAACTTGTCAAGCAAAAATTTAGGAAAATGGACTCCCAAGTAGCTCTACTGGTCAAGAAAGAGTTGGAGAAGCTATTAGAAGCTAGATTCATAAGACCCATTGACTATTCTAATTGGATCTCCAATGTAATGCCAATTTCCAAACCAAACGGGAATATCAGGGTTTGCACAAATTTTTAGGATCTCAATAAAGCTTGTCCTTAGGATGATTTCCCTTTTAAAAATATTGAAATGTTGGTGGATTTAACCGCAGGACATGAGATTCTTCCCCTCATGGATGGCTTCTCCGAATATAATCAAATCAGAACTGTGCCTAAGGATCAACATGAAACAACCTTCACCACACCTTGGGGAACATTCTATTATGATGTCATGCCCTTTGGCCTCAAGAATGCTTGGGGAAGCTACCAACATGCCATGACCATTATCTTCCATGATCTCATTCACATCATAATGGAAGATTATGTTGATGATTTTTTGGGGAAATCAAGAACAAGGGAAGAGCACCCGATGATCCTCAAGAAGATCTTTGAGCATCTAGAGCACTATAAGCTACTTTTGAATGTGAAGAAATGTGTCTTTGGGGTCACGTCAAGAAAACTATTGGGGTTCATCATCTCCAAAAGAGGCATAGAGGTTGATTCAGAAAAAGTTAAGGAAATCATGGATATGCCTCTACTGCATAATATCAAATAGTTAAGGAGTCTTCAAGGCAAGTTGCAATCCATCTAGCGGTTCATAGCTCAATTAGATGAAAAATGCCAATCATTCACTCATCTCCTGAAAAAGGATACCACCTTTAAGTGGAATCAATAGTGTCAACTCAGCTTCGACAAGATCAAAGAGTATTTGGCTCACTCGCCCATCCTTATGCCACCAATTCTAGGTAAGTCACTTTTTTTGTCTATTTCTACTACTTTAGTGGCACTGGGGGCATTGTTGGTACAACATGATGAGTCATCAAAAGAATGACTGATCTACTACATCAACTGGACCCTAGTGGGTTATGAACTCAATTATTCCCTAATGGAAAAGGCTTTCTTAGTTGTGGTTTTTAGTTCGCAAAAACCCTAACACTATATGCTCAGTCACCCAGTGAAGCACATCTCCAAAGTTAATCCACTTAAATATCTGTTGTCCAGGATGACTCTGACTAGTCACATGGCTAAGTGGGTCATGCTGTTAAGTGAATTTGATATAGAATATGTGGATCAAAAAGCTATTAAAGGACAAGTGATAGCAGATCAGTTGGTAGATGTTCCCCTGGTAGATGCCTATCCTCTAGTAACAAAATTTCTTGATGAAGAGGTCTTCATAGTAACAAAAGCGACCACATGGACACTCTAATTTGATGGGTCGTACACACACAATGGATCAGCTGCATGAATCTTTCCCATCACTCCCTAGGGTTATTATATAGCGAAGTCATTTAGGTTGGCTTTCCCATGCACCAAAAACATCATAGAAAATGAAGCTCTTCTTACTGGCCTTAGGATCACAATCCAATGGCATATCACTCATTTGATAGTCTTTGGTGATTCCTAGTTAATCATCAAATAGGTCAATGATTAGTTTCTGACAAAAGATGATAATGTGTTACCTTATAAGTGCATGGTAGATGACTTCAAAAAGTATTTCACTTCCATCGAGTTTGACTAGATTCTAAGAGTGCAGAAAAAAGTAGTAGATGTGATGGATACCATTGGTTCCCTAATCAACATGCCTAAATATCAAACAAAGTGTGAGTTCTTCATTGAAAAACTCTTAATCCCAATGTACGACATCCCTGAAAGTGAGATGGTGTGTGACATTGTAGGTCCTACATCCCCATGGTATCATGATATTTATGCCTGCCTCCATGAAAACATCCTATCTCTCGATCTGACACACAACCAACAAAAATATTTCATCCAACATATATCCCGTTACACTATCATAGGTGATACACTTTATCATCATGGGTATGATGGAACCCTCCTTAGGTGTCTAAATGAGACCGAAGCCCACACTACATTGACAAAAGTACATAGTGGTGTTTGTGGGGTCCATTCAAATGACATGACACTAGCTAAGAGAATTATTAGAGTAGGTTACTACTGGCCTACCTTGGAACATGATTCTTGCAAGTTTGTGAAGATGTGCTTGCCTTGTCAACAACACACGGATTCGATACATGCTCCTGCACAAGATCTACAGCCTCTTATAGCACCATGGCCATTCTCTCAGTGGGGTTTTAACTTAAATGACAAGATATATCCCCCATCCTCTGATGGACATGCCTTCATCATCACTACAACTGAGTACTTCACCAAGTGGGTGGAAGCTATGCCACTCTCTCAAATCACGGGTACTCAGATATCCAAATTTATCCTTTTCCATATTCTCTGCATATATGGAATCTCATCCACCATCATTTCTGCTAACGAAAATCCATTCAAGAACCAAGCCATGAAACACCTCTATGATACCATCCACATTCAACACTGTTCGTCTATGCCCTATTACCGCCAAGGTAATGATCAAGTGGAAGCTACCAACAAAACTTTGATCAAGATTCTTAAAAAGGTAGTCAACAATACTGGTTGAGATTGGAACCTTCACATCCATCCCCCCTTTGGGCCTACCGAACCTCCATCTACACTCCTACTGGAACCACTTCTTATTCTCTTATTTATTATGTCGATGCCATCTTTTTGTTTGGGTAGAAATCCCATCACTAAGAATCTCCTTGAAGAATCTTATCAGCGATGAAGATGCTTAGGTTGCAAGACTCAATCAGCTAGAACTCCTCAATGAAAGACATAATAAAGTGTACGACCATCTTCAAGCATATCATAATTGTCTAAAAAGAAGCTACAACAAGAAGGTTTGTCCTCGCCAATTCAACATTTGATGTAGGAGCATCCTTGTTTCTTGAAA
The DNA here is from genome assembly GCA_007258455.2 of Sequoia sempervirens. Lineage (NCBI taxonomy): Eukaryota > Viridiplantae > Streptophyta > Pinopsida > Cupressales > Cupressaceae > Sequoia > Sequoia sempervirens. The sequence continues at coordinate 273,518 of VDFB02353248.1, forward strand.
ATCTTGCATCAACCAAAAATATTTAATTTCAGTTTTGTTCTTGTTTATGTTCTTTCTTAGTGCATGTTGATTCATCATCTTTGCTCACTAGACCTTGTGGATCTTGGATTACATCATCTTCATGTTCATTTTCCCTATTCCAAGATTTGAGCATGATTGGATCTTTTTCTAGCAAGTTATTGCTTCCAGAATCTCTTGGCAATTTCTTGAACCGGCACCGAAATAGTTTTCAAGCCTATTGGTTGATTTGATCATTCGTGGATCATCCCCATGACTTGCAGATCTTAACAGTGAGATTTTAATTGTTCCTTGGAGTGTTCCCAATCTTCAGTATAGGTCCACACTTCATCCTATGCATTCACCAAGGATTAATTCAAATTTGAGGCTGACCTGTTCATGCACGCGTTACATTTTCTTTCCTTGGTTAATGTGATGATCTTTGGTCGATGTGGATGTTTCTAGAAATGCGGATATGATATAAAGCTTATAATAGATCATTAGAATAGCATCAATCAAGTAGAATTCAATCCAAAAGAATAATAGGGTTTTGATATGTAATATTTTGGCTTGCATAGGATCATGTTAGAATGTTGTATATTTTGTCTGGCCTGTGAGCTAAATCTATAAGCCCGGATGCTGCCGGTTGAATGCAACTGAGTTAATTGTTAATGAGAAAATTTCCATCTGCATTTTCCTCCATATTTTGTGTTGCTTTCATTGTGTTTCTCTTGCTGCACGGTCCAGATTGTTCTCTTTATGGACCCTCCTATTGTGGTTGCGCCAGATTGGTATCAGAGAAAGATTTGTTCCTTGTGAGATCGTCAGAGTTTATGAAGTCCTTTTGAATATTTTTTGTGGGGTGGTGGATTGAGGATCTGACTTGCAGCTATAGAGGACTTGTGTAAAGATGTTGGGAAGGATAAATTGTAGAAATGGAGTGCATGGAATTGCAAACCCAGCTGTGATGGAGATGTTAAGAGGAATTGATGCTAGATTAGATGTAGTCGAAACAAACCAGAGAAGAGGTCGACCAGTTGATGATGTGAGTGATGAACAAGAAAAAGGTCATGAAGAAAGAGGAAGAGATGAGAAACCTGGCCTAGATTAGGGAGAAGAGAGGCTCATAAGAGCCCTAACTAAAGTGAATACAAGACAACATTTCAATCCACCAGATTATAATGGTAAGTTGGATTCATATATATTGTTACATTAGATTATAGAAATTAAAAATTATTTTGAATCTATAGGTACCTCTGAAGATAAGAAAGTGAATTTTGCTTGTAAAAAGTTGAGAGGACATGCATGCCTTTGGTGGGAACATTTGTAGATAGATAGGAAAAGAAGAGGAAAATAAAAGATAAAGTCATGGGATGAGATGGTGAATAATTTGAAGTCAAAGTTTATGCCTACAGACTATCACATTAGTTTGTTCAAGAAGTTGCAAAATCTAAGGTAAAAAGAATCTAGTGTGATAGAGTATACTGAGGAGTTCTATAAGTTGAATATCAGATCTGGACATTCAAAGGATGAGATTGAGCAAGTAGCCAGATATGTGAATAGTTTGAGGTCATCTATATAGGATGAAATTAGTTTTATTAAGTTGCAGAGTGTGGAAGATGAATATCAGTGTGCCCTAAATGTAGAAGACAAATTAAATAAAAGACATGAATAGAGACAAAGAGGAAGAGGTGGAAGATTTCAAAGAGGAAGAACTTTTAATAGAGGAGGAAGATGATCTTTTCTAGATCTGAACAAGGACAAGGAGGTCAATAAGAATGATAATTCATACCAGAGATGTCATGGAAACTCTTATAGAAGAGGAGGTTATGGTGGTTACCAAAATGAAGGCTATAGAAGAGATGATAGAGGATAGGAGAAAAGAGTATTAAGAGGAACTTGTTTTAAGTGTGGTGGAGAAGGACATAGAGCATTTGAATGTAATCAAGGAGAGACAAGCAAGAAGATAGAGAACAATAGAAGAACAACCTTTGTTGAGGAGGATCATGTTGGATCACCTAATAAACCAGAAGATGGAGAAGTGTTGGTGAATAGAAGAGTATTGTGTCAAAGTGAGTTGGAGAAAGAACCATTGTAGAGAAATAATTTGTTTCAGACTAGATGCAAGGTGAATGGTAAATGTTGCAAAGTGATTATTGATAGTGGAAGTTTTGAGAACCTAGTTTTAGAAGAAATGGTGACTAACTTGAAGTTGGAAATGTTGAAGCACCCGAAGCCCTATCAGATAGCCTAGATTCAAGATGAACATAAGATACTGGTAAGTGAACAATGTTTGGTGAAATTGAAGATAGGAAATTCACATGAAGTTTTGTGTGATATTATGCCTATGGATATATGCCATGTTTTGTTGGGAAGGCCTTGGTAGTATGATAGACAGGCTATTCATGATGGAAAGAAGAATTTATATACCATTGTTGCTAATGGGATGAATAAAATTTTGTTGCCATTGGAAGATGTTCCTATAGTGAGAGTTTGTACAAATGCTAGGGTTTGTATTGTTGATGGAAGAAGATTCCTTGATGGATTGATACATGAGAATGTGTGTTATTCCTTAGTTCCTAAGAATACTGAAGACTTGAAGCATGTAGAACACCCAGAAGAGATAAAAGAGATACTGATAGACTATGAGGAGATCATTTCGGGTAATGTACCTGATGAATTTCCACCTGTGAGGAGTATTAGTCAATGTATGGATCTGATTCTTGGAGCTAGTTTTCCTAATAAAGCAACACACTAGATGACACCAACAAAGAATGAAGAGTTGAATAGAAAAGTGCAAGAATTTTTGAAGAAGGGTTTGATTAGAGAAATCTTAAGCCCATGTGCAGTACCTATTGTGCTTGTACCTAAGAAGGATGGAGAATGGAGAATGTGTACAGATTATAGAGCCATAAACAAGATTAAAGTTAAGTATAGATTTCCTTTGCACCAGATGGATGACATTATGGATTGTTTGAGTGGAGCTAAGTACTTTACATAGATAGATTTGAAGAGTGGATATCATTAGATCATAATCAAAGAAGGAGATGAGTGGAAAACAAAATTCAAGATGAATGAAGGATTGTATGAGTGGTTGGTTATGTCTTTTGGATTGAAAAATGCATCGAGTACTTTCATGAGGATTATGAATGAAGTATTGAAGAAATTATTGGGTAAGTTTGTGATTGTGTGCCTAGATGACATCTTGATTTTCAGTAAGAGCAGAGAGGAACATTTGTTACATAGAAGACAAGTTTTGTAGAGGTTGAGAGAAGAGTAGTTGTTGATAAACATCAAGAAGTGTATTTTCATGAAGGAGGAGTTGGTATATCTTGGATTTGTGATATCTATGGACGAATTGAAGATGGATCCTGAGAAGGTAAGAGCGATTGTTGAGTGGCCTACGCTAGATAGCATTAGGGAGGTAAGATCATTTCATGGATTGGCTAGTTTCTATAGAAAGTTCATTAGGAATTTCAATTCTATTTGCAGTCTTATGACAAAAAAAATGAGAGGAGATAGGAAGGATTTTAGATGGATGACTAGAGAAGACCAAAGTTTTGAGTTGTTGAAGTAGAAGGTGACTAAGCAACCTATGTTGGATTTACTAGATTTCAGTAAGGTATTTCAAGTAGACTGTGATGCAAGTGGAATTGCAATTGGAGCAGTGTTGAGTCAAGAGGGAAGACATGTAGCCCATTTCAATGAGAAGTTGAATGATGGTAGGAGGAGATATTCAGTGTATGATCAAGAATTTTATACTATAGTTCAAGCCTTGAGGAAGTGGAGACATTGTTTGTTGCCTAAGGAGTTTGTGTTGTATACAGATCATCAAGCATTGCAATATTTGAACAGTCAAGGTAAGTTGAATTAGAGACACATGAGATGGGTGGAGTTCTTGTAGAGTTATACTTTTTTTTTGAAGCATAGGAGTGGAAAGTCAAATAGAGTTGTTGATGATTTGAGTAGGAGAAGAAATTTGCTGACAGAGATGAGAGTGGAAGTATTAAGCTTTGATGAATTGAAGAACTTGTATAAAGAAGACCCAAATTTTGTAGAACCTTGGAGAGCTTGTAAAGAACTTGTTTTGGAGGATAGAAGCTAGTAGTTGGATTATTTCATTCAAGAGGATATGTTGTTTAGAGGCAATCAGTTGTGTATACCCCGAATTTCAATGATGGATAACTTAGTGAAGGAGAAGCATAGTGAAGGAATGTTAGGACACTTTGGAGTTGATAAGACAGTGGAATTGGTGAGTGAGAATTACTTTTGGCCACAGATTCATAAGGATGGTAGGAGATTTGTGCATAATTGTTGAGTTTGTCAAGTTGCAAAAGGAAGTAGTCAGAATTTTGGGTTGTATAAGCCTTTGACAGTTCCAGAGAGACCTTGGGAGGATATCAACATGGATTTCATACTTAGTTTTCCAAAGACACAAAGAGGTAATGATTCTATATTTGTGGTGGTTGATCAATTTTCTAAAATGGAAAATTTCATACCTTGTAAGAAGACAACAAACATAGTACATGTAGTAGACATGTTTTTCAGAGAAGTGGTCAAATTGCATGGATTACTTAGTAGTATTGTTTCAGATAGAGACATAAATTTTGTTGGTTACTTTTGGAGGACACTTTGGAAGAAATTGAAGACAAAATTGAAGTTCAGTTCTACATTTCACCCACAGACAGATGGAAAGACAAAAGTTGTAAATAGGAGTTTAGGGAATTTTTTGAGATGCTTGGTTGGAGAGAAGACTGGAAGTTGGGATTTAGTCCTTACACAAGAATATTTTTCCTACAATAACTTGGTGAATAGGAGTACAAGAAATACACCTTTCAAAATTGTTACTGGAGTTCATCCTAGAGGTATATCAAAGTTGAGAGACATTAGTATGGAAGATAAGATGAGTGCAGATGCATAAGAATTCATAGAACACATGAACAAGTTGCATACTCAAGTAAAACAAAAATTGGAAGACATGAACCAAAAGTATAAGGAGAAAGAAGATGAGAAGAGAAGAAATAAGGAGTTCAAAGTTGGAGATGAGGTGATGGTTTATTTGAGAAAGGAGATATTTCCAGTTGGCACATACAACAAGCTGAAGATGAGGAAGTTTGGACCTTGTAATATTTAGAAGAAATTTGATTTGGGAAATGCATATGGTGTGGAGTTACCAAAAAGTATGGGTATATCGCCTATATTCAACATTGCAGACCTATATCAGTATCACGAAAAAGAATTCAGTAAAGACAGTAAAGCAAAACTAGAGAGTCAGTTTCCTAAGCAATAGTCAAATGAGATTGAAGAGATTTTGGATATTAGGGATGGAAGGAAAAATCATGGAAAGCAGTACAAAGAGTATCTTGTGAAATGGAAAGGTAGACCAGTGGAGGATTCTTCTTGGATTTCTCAGGCTAAGGTAGACCGTCTTGGTTTCCCTTTGGCCCCAACAAAGTGAGGGACTCACTTTTCATTAACCCCGGATGTCTGATGCATGAGCATCCTTGGTTCTTGGCAATCATGCATCAACCAAAAATATTTACTTTCAGTTTTGTTCTTATTTTTTCTTTATCAGTGCATGTTGATTCGTCATGTTTGCTCATCATACCTTGTGGATCTTGGATTACATTGTCAACATGTTTATTGTCCCTATTCCAAAATTTGAGCATGATTGGATCTTTTTCTAGTATGTTATCACTTCCAGAATCTCTTGGAAATTTCTTGAACCGGCACTAGAATAGTTTTCAAGCCTATTAGTTTATTTGATCATTTGTGGATCGTCCTCATGACTTACAGATCTTAACAGTGATATTTTTATTGTTCCTTGGAGTGTTCTCGAACTTCAGTATAGGTCCACACTTCATCCTATGTATTCACTAAGGAGTAATTCAAATTTGAGGCTAACTTGTTCATGTGCACATTACATTTTATTTCCTTGGTTAATGTGATTATCTTTGGCCGACACAGATGTTTCCAAAAATGTGGATATGATATAGAGCTTGCAATAGATAATTAGGATAGAAGCAATCAAGTAGAATTTGATCCTGAAGAATAATAAGGTTTTGATATGTAATATTTTCACTTGCATAGGAGCATGTTAGAATGTTGTATATTTTTCTTGCCTGTGAGCCAAATCTGTAACCCCGAATGCTACGGACTGAATGTAACTGAGTTAATTGTTAATGGGAAAATTTTCATCAGCATTTGCCTCTATATTTTGTGGTGTTTTCGTTGTGTTACTCTTGCTGCATGGTCCGGATTGTTCTCTTTGAGGACCCTCCTACCATAGCTATGCCAACATTGGTGATTTAGTCCTTAAGGAGAATCAACGCAGTTAGCAAGATTGAAATAAGAAGGGAAAATTTGAAGCAAATTGGCTAGGTCCCTATGTAATCACAACAAAATATGGATCAAGGGCATATAGACTTACCACACCAAAAGGAGAGCCCCTAGAGAATCCCATTAACATCAAGCACCGAAAAAGGTTCTACACTTAAGTCAGCTAGGGTATCCTATCCTACACAAATCAATAAAATCCAGAAAAATGTAAAAAATTGTCAAAAATACAAAAAATTTAAAAAATATAAAAAATAAAAAAATAGTAAAGAGAAATAACTCGTCCTATTGTGAAAACCACCCCTGGTGGTGTTGTGCATTTTTTACACACACACCCCATTGTAGGTAGGGACCCCCTTTTTTTTGCTCCCAACAGGCTACTTGTCTCCTGTCTTATTTTATGTGCCCCATTTTCCAAGCCCAAATTGGTCATGTCCCTTCAAACAATCAAATCCCCCTGACCAAATTCACCTACTTGGGGTATTCAAATCCATAGAGAAATAAAGTCCCCCTTCCCTTTATGCATTTTGTCTTGTTCCTGCTAACTTGGTCCTTGATCGCTCGATTAGCTTTTTTTCACATTTTTGACTTTGGGGAAAAAAATTTGGTGGATTTGGGATGTTTTTGTGGTGCCTAAGTGAACTGCCAAGGTTTCGTCGATGTTCCGTTAAGTTTCAGTGGTTTCAGAACTTTCCCTCTAGAACTCCCTCCCTCTTTGGTTGTTTTGAAATATTTGTGGACCCCTGATAGCCTGCTTTCCACATTTTTGAGTTTGGGGACAACTTTCTATTAGATTTGGGATGTTTTTGTGGTTCCTAAGTGAACTGCCAAGGTTTCGTCAACGTTCTGTTAAGTTTTGGTGGTTTTAGAACTTTCCCTCCAAAACTCTCTCCCTCTTTGGCTGTTTTGAAACATCTGTGGACCCCCGACGGTCCGCTTTCCACATTTTTGACTTTGGGGAAAAATTTATGGTGGATTTGGGATGTTTTTGTGGTGCCTAAGTGAACTGCCAAGGTTTCGTCAATGTTCCATTAAGTTTCAGTGGTTTCAAAACTTTCCCTCCAAAATTCCCTCCCTCTTTGGCTGTTTTGAAACATTCGTGGACCCCCAACGGTCCGCTTTCCACATTTTTGACTTTGGGGAAAATTTTTTGGTAGATTTGGGATATTTTTGTGGTGCCTAAGTGAAATGCCAAAGTTTCATCAACATTCCATTAAGTTTCGATGGTTTTAGAACTTTCCCTCTGGAACTCCCTCCCTCTTTAGCTATTTTGAAACATCTGTGGACCCCCAACGGTCTTCTTTCCACATTTTTGACTTTGGGGAAAAAATTTTGGTGGATTTGGGATGTTTTTGTGGTGCCTAAGTGAACTGCCAAGGTTTCATCAACGTTTCTCTAAGTTTTGGTGGTTTCAAATCTTTCCCCCCAGAACTCCCTCTCTCTTTGGCTGTTTTGAAATATCCATGGAGCTTCGGTGATCTAGCCTCCGGGACTCGGCCCCTTTGTGGCCGTTTCTAGGACTTTGTCCCTCTGTGGTTGTTTTGAACATTTGTGGAAACCCGATGACGTGGTCTCTGGGACCCGGCCCCTCCGTGACCATTTCTGGGACTTCGTCCCTCCGTGGCCATTTTGAACATCTGTGGAGCCCTGGCAACCCAGCCTTCTAGGACCCGGCCCCTCTGTGGCCTTTTCCTAGACTCAATCCCTTCGTGGCCATTTTGGACATCCGTGGAGCCCTGGCAACCCGACCTCCAGAACCCGGCCCTTGCATGGCCGTTTCCGAGACTCCGTCCCTTCGTGGACATTTTGAACATCCATCGGCCCCTGGCGACCTGGTCTCTGAAACCCGGCCCCTCCGTGGCCATTTCCAGGACTCCGTCCCTTTGTGGTGATTTTTAGGACTCCATCCCTCCATGGCCATTTTCGGGACACCACCCCTCTGTCGCCGTCCAACACTTTCCTTCTGGGCCACCGTGTGCTCATTGCCTTTTCAAAAGGGTAGTGACCCTCCAGCTTTCTCCTTCCAAGCTTTTGGTTTTTTTTCGAATGAGTCCAATCTTAAGGAAGTTTTTTTGGGCACTCTTCCTTCCCCTTTTCCCATGTGCTATAATTGAAAAATCTTGGTTTTGCAATGTTTTGTGAGGTCCAGGAACTTCCCTTCCACTTTGTTGTCCCTTGTTCATTGCCTGTCCCCTTGGGCCCAGATTAATGTTTATGGTCCAAATTAGCTCCAAATATGAATATTATGATCTTTTGATGATGCATGTTTGGATCTAACAAGGATTTTGCAAGATTTGACTAATGTTTTCCTTGATTTGTGTATTAAAGCACTTACAACGTTTCATGTACATAGGATTCGAGGAGCCTATTGCAGGTCCGTTAGGAGACCCATTGAGAAAATTGAACAAGGAATGCACATAGCTCCTATCACCATTCATTTCATGTTTGCCTCTCCTGGTAGCACCCACCAATAGGGTCAGTGTGAGAAGAAGGCATGTTCCAAGGAAGTCAAGGACAAAAATGCAAGGGGGTGGCCTTAAAGAAAGCATAAGGGAGTTGTCCACCCGAATTAGGGGCAATCAATCTATTGATGCCAATCATCGACGGGCTTGTTTGATCCAAGGAAGAACACTGGAAACACATCAAGAAGAGAACTTTCAAGTAGTTTCAGCTACAGTAAAAGGGCAATCAACTAAATGACAAAAGTGCTACAGCACCTGAGCACTAGATGACAAAACAGGGAAAAGACAAGGAATGTTTTTTTAATTGCTGAATATTGTGGGGTAGATGAAACCCTATTGTAAACAAATCTGGGCCATTCATTGGAAATTGATCCTAGCCATTCATTCAAGCTTTGGAAAACTATAAATAGGGGCTTTCCCCTCTTTTGTAAAGGGTTGGAGAACTGATGTAAAGATATTTAGTAGCAATAGAAAGTAGCATTGCATGATTTATGGGTGTTCCTTTTGATTTTGCTCCTTATGTATGTATGGTTCAACTTCCCTATTAGTTTAGGTGTTAGTTTCTTGAATGGAAGTGGTGATGGTGATTATTGTTTTAGTATTTGATGAATTTATAGCTCATGCTTTGTGTGGTTCATTGATGATGAGTCAATTTGCAAAGCTAGTCTAGGCTATTTACTTCATTGTTGCAACTTAGTTCAATTACATGTGCATGATGTGTGTGTGTAATTTGAAAATCTAAAGTCCTTAGAAGATTGCACTGGTTTTGTGCAACTATAGGTTCTTCTTGGCCAAGCAAAACCCAGTTTAGGGAGTTTGTCTACTATAGCATCCACCATTGTTACTATTCATTCGTAGCTTAGGATTAGAACTGCTTTCTTAACCCTTATCCTTTTTCTATTTCTTTTAATCCTTGGTTAGAGTAGGATCCAAAGCATCACCATGAAGCTAAATCAGATGAACTTGATGAGTTTTAGCTTGCTATTTTGAGTGGGCAGCCACTGTTTATTCACTTCCAACACTTTAAAATTGCATTTGTAGGCCCAACTTCCCACACTTTGTAACTCATCCGTAAGACTGCCTTGTGATTCTAGAAAATCACATCAAACAACTGAGATATTCCAAGCATTGTCAAGACTTGGCATTAGAGACCTTGGGATAGTGTTTTGTAATCTGATTGTGGAAGATTATCTTTCAAGAGAGGTAGTGCAACTACGCACTTCCTGTGTTGAGAAGTGCATAAAAAACACATCAATAGAACTGGCACTAGAAGGAGGGCATGACATGTTGAGGTTACAAAGCTAAAAGTTTGCACTTTGAAAAGAGCACTTTCAAAGAAGAAATATTAGATAAGGAGATCTCTTTTAAGGAAAAAACATTCGAAAAATTCTAAGGGCAAGTAGAAGCTGAGTCAAAATGGAGCAGCATGCACAAATTGACATCACTCAACTGCATGTAGATTTGAATAAGAGAATGAAGAAGCCATTGCAGCAATTTGCATTGGTGGATAGATGTCGGATCCATTGCACTCGCAGGCACAACGAATTGGGATGTTTGACTTTCTTGAGCAAAATCGAAAGGATCTTACAGGGAGAAAATCTCTTTTTGGAAATATACTAGCCCTTGGTCGCTGAAGACCCATAGGAAGAATTGAAAACCATGGTAGCCAAGGCATTTAAGGAGCTGATCCAGGAACATTTGAGTAGCAAGGATAGACCAAATATTGATGTCTAGTTGGTGCAGATTTCACAATGCACCCCACTCTGAATTCACTTGCTCATCATGCACAAAAATTATCGTTCAAGCCAATGGTTGTTCAGAAAAGTTGGTGCAACCAACTCCTAATGAGGAGAAGCTATCCAATGAGGCATAAGAGTTGTCAATATCTGGAGGACAACACATTGAAGATGAACCAAGAAATTTGACACGAGCTAATGTTGGGACAACGAACGTTGAAGCTAAAAATGAAAAGGAAGAAGTTGGTTTTAGTAGGATAGCAGAATGTTGTGATGAAAATTTAGTTGGAAGGGAGTTGGAAAGCCTTTCCTCTATCAACAAAGAGCAGTCCTCTAATCAAGAAGAGGATTCATTGGAAGTTGATGAATCAACAAATTTTGCAATAGTGCATGTTGGGACAACCAACGAAGATGCTGAAGAATAGGAAGGAGAAAAAGTTGACAACCTTGGAGCAACAGAAAATGATGAGGAAGGATTAAGTGAAATCAGATTAGAAGATCTCTCCTTCACCAATGACAGTGATCAAGAATCTGAAAATGAAAATTTGAAGGAGTGGGAGCAACCACTTGCCATGATTGTCTACCATCAAGCTTCTTCTTCAAGTGATGATGAGGACCCAATAGCGGAAACATATGACCAGCTCATCTCCATATTAGCAAAGGATTGGTCAGAACTAAGATGTCAAGTGGATTTGGAGGTGTTGTTGCTACCAAATTGGTGCAAACCTCATGATTCATCACACCCGGAGTTCACATGTGGACTATGCCAAGAAGCCATTAAGCAGGTCAAAGGATAAGTGAGGCATCCAAGCACACCACTTCCTGCAGTTGCTTCAAGGATGGAATGTGAAGACCAAAATCCTGAATCAAGTGATGGCTCAGCTGAAGGCGGACCTCAAGAGGATGTTGGGGAAACAATAGAAGAAGGACAACAATACAGTCTTAGACTTCCAAGCGATGAAGTAGATCAAGCAGGAATGTTTTCCACCAGTCACCAAGAAGTTATTCCTCTTGAAGAGCAGTTGTGTGCCATGGACGATGGGATTTTTGGCGAGTCTTTGGAGGGAAATTGTGCTGTAGAATTTAGTCCCCTTGATGAGGTGCCATCAATTGATGACTTCTTTCCATTGGGAGCTGCACTACAAAGGTATGCTCATGCTGAGGAAGAGCACATCCTAGAAGATGGTAGCAATGAATACGTACTCCTTGAGCCCCCAAACAGTGATGCACTAGAGTTTCCAGATTAGGAGAGGAGCTCCTTCTCTATTTATAGCGATAGTGAGCAAGAGGAAACAAGTGAACGTCATAATGAGATGCATGAACAACAAAGGGAAGAAGACAAAGGTGGGGGTGTTTTGATGGCTTCCAACAAGTATTATAGAATTGACCAACTACAAGATGCAACTTGGAGCCCTTCCGCCATGATCGTTGTTGATCCTCCTTCACATTCAGGAAGCTGCAATAGGACATATTTTTCCATGTCATTATCCCATGACATTGAACATCATAAAAAGGAGGTTGATACTTGGGGAAGGAGACGAGACAACATGCTACCGTTTGAGGACATCAACCAAGTGGATCCCAAATTTGCAGATGATCAATATGGAGAAGTATTTCTTTTTGAAGAACTACCAACTGGGGCTGTAGATCCCATTGGTAGATTGGAAGAGTTGTTTGCTTCCCCATCCTCCTAGCCTTATGCAAGCTTAATGTCTGAAGTGTTGCACCCTCCACCATGCCCAGTCGAGGCTACCGATGCAACGATCAATGATGTTGTGCTTGCTCTCGATTGCCCAACATTGCCACTTCCATGTGATGACATCCAGGTTCTATCCTTCCTTGCCCCTATTATTTCTCATAACTGCATTTATTATTTTGATTATGGGAACGAGGGAAAATGAACATGTTTATGGATTAACCATGGGTTCAACGAGCCTCCTCAATTGCTGATTTTTCATGATGACGTGATTGAACTTGAGTGCTGCAATGTTGAACTTCCTTTTCTAAATATAAAGATAATTTTGCATGGTTAAGAATGATAACAATTTCCCATTTGCTTGTGCATGCATTACGAAATTCAGTGAATGTTAATGTTAGCTCACCTTGCCTAAACATAGTGCTTTGTAAATATCTTTGTACATAGCCCGTTTTGAGTAGTATGGGTTTCTTGTAAATACTCCGCTTTCCTGCTTTCCTTGGGTTAGTTGGTTTGATGTAGGTTGCTTGCTTTGTAGGTTGTTTTTTTTTTTTTCTTTCACTTTGCTGTTGTTTTTCTCGGTGTCCCTCTACTTTTATCTGGGCACAACTATGCGCACAACAACCATACTTATCACTTGGGGTTGTTCTACGTATTTCTTTTTCAAACTTTAATCAAGTCTTCAAAGTGGATGGTGAAGGTCTTCTGTTAGCGTCAAGTGATCTGGGTGTTTGATTCAAAGAGGATAAGTTGTTGGTTTAGTCTGACTCTGACTTATTCTAAAATCTTATAGCTCTTACACATCTTAAGAATTTGACGGTCATTGTAGGGCCTTTTGTGAAGTCTAGTTAAGTGAAAAATGTAAAATTCTGCTTCAGTGCCACTGTGATTCTTAGCCCTGAGCGTGAGCTTCAATGCTTACGGGTTGAAACAAAAGCAGTTAGAAATTAAAAATCAAAAGAAAAGAAATGAAAGAAAGAAAAATATTGAAAATCAAAAGAAAAGAAATTCAACTTTTCAGGGGTATCCGAGCAACTCTACCAGGGCTATGTATGCCCGACCCATAGTAGAGAAATGTTTGGGAGAATCACAGCGACAACCTGGTCGGGGCTATGGATGCCTAACTGGAAGTGAGGGAATGTCCCAGATGCTTTTGGAGTTAGAATAAACTACGTAACTTAACTTAACAGAGCTTGGGTTCCTATAGCAATTGAAGGATGTGAATTAACGCAATTGCACACACTTGGATTTTCAGCATACTGAAGGTTGGGTTGGCTAGTGGTTTTGATCCTTTGGTTGAGCGTCTAGTTTGTTTTCCCTAGCATGAAGGTTAGAACCAAAGATTTTGGGTTCGTGATTCCAATTTTTCATCAAAATGCTCTAGAGCATTTCCTTAGTGAGTCGCCATTTGTTGTGCATGTTTTGCACACACGCCCCACCATAGGCAGGGACCCCCTTTTTTTCGCTCCTGACAGGCTGCTTTTCTCCTGTCTTGTTTTGCATGCCCCATTTTCCAAGGAAAAATTGGTCATGTGCCTTCAAACAATCAAATCCCCCTAACCAAATTCACCTACTTGGGATATTCAAATCCGCAGAGAAATAAAGTCCCCCTTCCCTTTTTTGCCTTTTGTCTTGTTCTTGCTAACTTGGTTCCTGATTGCTCGATTCACTTTTTCCACATTTTTGACTTTGGGAAAAAATTTCTAGTGGATTTGGGATGTTTTTTTGGTGCCTAAGTGAATTGCCAAGGTTTCATCAACGTTCTGTTAAGTTTCAGTGGTTTTGAAACTTTCCCTACGGAACTCCCTCCCTCTTTGGCTATTTTGAAACATCTGTGAACTCCCAATGGTCCGCTTTCCACATTTTTGACTTTGGGGACAACTTTCTGGTGGATTTGGGATGTTTTCATGGTGCCTAAGTGAACTTCCAAGGTTTCGTCAACGTTTTATTAAGTTTTGGTGGTTTCGAAACTTTCCCTCCAGAACTCCCTCCCTCTTAGGTTGTTTTGAAACATCCTTGGACTCCCGACGGTCTGCATTCCACATTTTTGACTTTGGCAAAAACTTTATGGTGGATTTGGGATGGTTTTGTGGTGCCTAAGTGAACTACCAAGGTTTCGTTAATGTTTCGTTAAGTTTCGGTGGTTTCAGAAATTTCCCTCTGGAATTCCCTCCCTCTTTGGTTGTTTTGAAACATCTGTGGATCCCCGACAGTCCCTTTTCCACATTTTTGACTTTGGGGACAACTTTTTTGTGGATTTGGGATGTTTTTGTGGTGCCTAAGTGAACTGCCAAGGTTTCGTCAATGTTCTATTAAGTTTTGGTGGTTTTAGAACTTTCCCTTCAAACTCTCTCCCTCTTTGGATATTTTGAAACATCCGTGGACTCCCGACGGTCTGCTTTCCACATTTTTTACTTTGGGGAAAAAAATTTGGTGGATTTGGGCTGTGTTTGTGGTGCCTAAGTGAACTACCAAGGTTTTGTCAATGTTTCAATAATTTTTGGTGGTTTCAGAACTTTCCCTCCGGAATTCCCTCCCTCTTTGGCTGTTTTGAAACATCCATGGACCCCCAATGGTCTGCTTTCCACATTTTTGACTTTGGGGATTTTTTTTTGTGGATTTGGAATGTTTTGTGGTGCCTAGGTGAACTACGAAGGTTTTTGTCAATGTTTTATTAAGTTTCGGTGGTTTTAGAACTTTCCCCCCGGAACTCCCTCCCTCTTTGGCTGTTTTGAAACGTCCGTGTAGCCCCGGTGACCCGGCCTCCGGGACTCGACCCCTTCATGGTTGTTTCTGGGACTTCATCCCTTTGTGGTTGTTTTGAACATTCGTGGAGCCCTGGTGACTGGGCCTCCAGGACCCAGCCCCTCCGTGGCCATTTTCAAGACTCTATCCTTCCGTGGCCATTTTGAACATCTGTGGAGCCCCCGCGACCCAATCTTTGGGACCCGACCCCTCCATGGCCATTTTAGGGACTCCGTCCCTCCGTGGCCATTTTGAACATTCGTGGAGCCCCGACGACTTGGTCTCCGGAACCTGGCCCCTCCATGGCCATTTCCAGGACTCTGTCCCTCTATGGTCGTTTTCAACATTCGTTGGCCCCCGACAACCTGGTCTCAAAAACTTGGCCCCTCCGTGGTTGTTTCTGGGACTCCACCCCTCTATTGCCATCTAGGACTTTCCTTTTGGGCCACCATGTGCTCATTTCCTTTTCAAAAGGGCGGTGACCCTCCAACTTTCCCCTTCCAAGCTTCCAGTTTTTTTTGAATGAGTCCAATCTTAAGGAAGTTTTTCTGGGCACTCTTCCTTCCCCTTTTCCCATGCGCTATAATTGAAAAATATTGGTTTTTCTATATTTTTTGAGGTCCGAAAACTTCCCTTCTAGTTTGTTATCCTTCGTTTCCTGCCCGTCCTCTTGGGCCCACATTAAAGTTTATGATCCAAATGAACTCCAAATATGAATATTATGATCTTTTGATGATGCATGTATGGATCTAACAGGGATTTTACAAGATTTGACTAATGTTTTCCTTGATTTGTAAATGAAATCACTTACGACGTTCATGTAAGCAGGATTCAAGGAGCCTACTGCAGGTCCGTCAGGAGACCCATCAAGAAAGTTGAACAAGGAATGCGCATAGCTCCTGTCACCATTCATTTCATGTTTGCCTCTCTTGGTAGCACCCACCAATAGGGTCGGCGTTAGAAGAAGGCATGTGCCAAGGAATTCAAGGACAAAAATGCAAGGGGGTGGCCTTGAAGAAAGCATAAGGGAGTTGTCCACCCGAATCAGGGGCAACCAATCTATTGATGCCAATCATCGACGGGCTCGTTTGATCCAAGGAAGAACACTGCAAACACATCAAGAAGACAAATTTCAAGCAGTTTTAGCTATAGTAAAAGGGAAATCAACTAAATGACAAAATGGCTACAACACCTGAGCACTAGATGACAAAATAGGGAAAAGACAAGGAATGTTTTTTTAATTGTTGAATATTGTGGGGTAGGTGAAACCCTATTGTAAACAAATCTGGGCCATTCATTCAGGCTTTGGAAAACTATAAATAGGGGCTTGCCCCTCATTTGTAAAGGGTTGGAGAACTGATGTAAAGACATTCTACAACAATAGAAAGTAGCATTGCATGATTTATGGGTGTTCCTTTTGATTTTTCTCCTTATGTATGCATGGTTCAACTTCCCTATTAGTTTAGATGTTAGTTTCTTGAATGGAAGTGGTGATGTTGATTGTTGTTTCAGTATTTGATGAATTTCCAGTTCATGCTTTTTGTGGTTCATTGATGATGAGTCACTTTGCAAAGCTAGTATGAGCTCTTTACTTCATTGTTGCAACTTAGTTCAATTACATGTGCATGATGTGTGTGTGTAATATGAAAATTTGTAGTCCTTAGAAGATTGCACTGGTTTTGTGCAACTGTAGGTTCCTCTTGGCCAAGCAAAACCCATTTTAGGGAGTTTTTCTATTGTAGTAGCCACCATTGTTACTATTCATTTGTAGCTTTGGATGCTTTCTTAACCCTTCTCCTTTTGCTATTTCTTTTAATCCTTGGTTAGAGTAGGATCAAAAACATCACCATGAAGCTAAATCATATGAACTTGATGAGTTTTAGCTTGTTATTTTGAGTGGGCAGCCACTGTTTATTGACTTCTAGCACTTTAAAACTGCATTTGCAAGCCCAACTTCCCACACTTTGTAACTCATCTATAAGACCACCTTGTGATTCCAACAAATCACATCAAACAACTAAGATATTCCAAGCACTATCAAGACTTTCCATTAGAGACTTTGGGATAGTGTTCTACAATCTGATTGTGGAAGATTGTCTTTCAAGAGAGGTAGTGCACCTACGCACTGCCTGTGGTGAGAATTGTATAAAAAACACATCAACAAGTGGCACCTTTGATAGGTATGTTTGGTGAAAACCTAGTAATAGGAATCATTCATACAGGGCTTAATCATTATCCACCTTACATCCTAGTTACTTTGTGCTACAACCATCCTGATATTATATCCTATCATCTTATCGATCATGTCCTTCCATCTGCATCCATCATCTAGTCGCTTGGTATATTTTGATTGAGCATTGGATGAGCTTCATATAATATCTATTATCTTGAGCTTTTATCCTAATCTGAGCTTGTGCCATCAGTCCTTATCATCGTGTCAGCTCTTTGCTTCCATCTCGCTTCCTTCACCGCGTCGGTCTTCATCTAGATTGCATCCTGTTGTGTCAATCTTTTGGTCCTATTTTGTCTTTTTCCCTTTTTGAAATACGTTGCCCCTGTGCTTTCATGTAGGTAAGGTTGATCATTTGATCCACCCCCAGGGCTTTTCTTTTCTTTTCTCTTGTCTGTCCAGTCTTTTTCCTCCATCGTCTGTCTCCATCATTCTCTTTCCGATTTTATTCATGATTTTTTCTTGTACTACGAGGGCTTTGCACTTTCATGTAGGAAAGGCTAATATTTGATCAGCCCCCAAGCCCTTAGGTCTTTAGGGTGTGTCAATTTTATGTCTTGTGTCTCGTGTCTTTTGTCGTATCATTAAGTATGTCCTTATCTAGCTGGTTCTTCACAAATGACATCCATTTGTATCATAAGATTCAATCAGTTTTGGAATCTCCCACGTCATATCGATCATTTAGTTTAGTATCCATCTCTGGTCTCAACATGATACATCCTTCCTAACAAACCTCATCAATCCCATCCACCCTCTTGATCCTATGGAAAATGACATTTGAAATTGATTGTGATCTTTTGATACTTTTGGCTTCTTCTTTTTTTTTTTATCATTTTAGCTTCCTATTATAACTCATCAAGATCGCCATGGTCTATCATATCATGGTTTGTTTTGATTAGCTAACATAGGGCATATCTTGATCTTTTTTGATTTTTGTTGTCTGCTTGGTTGTCCCACGTAGTACGCACCAAGACCCTTGCGGTCTTGTGTTATATTGGGGAATCCTTTTGTGCTTGTGGTTATCCCAATGCTTGGCCCAACCAAGGTCTTTGTGACTCTGGGGTGTTGGGCTAGCCTTGATGTCTACTATGTTTGTTTTATGCATTAGACACTAATCCACCTTTGTTACATATACCCTGGCACCTAGTATCTTATGCTATAGCAAAAATCAGTGCTCTGAAAATGGAAAATCACATTAGGATTGCATTTCATGATCCATTCCATTGCATTGCATCTATACATCACTTATGACCTATGATTTTGGTTGTGCAAACATTCACCTTCCATCCCCTCTTCTTCTTAGGATACCTATGGTTCTTGACAGGTGTAGTTTCACACCCATTCTCCCTTAATTTTGTAATTATTATAGGGAAATTACTTGCCAATAAACTCAAGTAGGATACGCCTACCATTGATCCTCATCACTATGCAAGACATTATTTACACTCATGTTCATGTTGCATTCCATTTCACAATGGGCCATCTCACTCACTTACCACACACCTTTATTTCATAAGCTAAAGCAAGCATGATCCAAAAATAAAGTCAACCTACCACCTACATCCACATTTCATATTCGAGGTTCATTGCATTTTATCCCATGTGGATTGTCATCTCATATTTATTCTAATTTTCTTAGATTAATCATAATTGGTTATTCTAAGCATCTTAGATTCATGTCATTATCAATTTATTTCCATCTCAATAAACACATTACATACATCACCACTTGCATCACAAATTAGCCATTATACATATCATCCATATCGTCCTCATAAGCATAAAAATACATCTACATAAGTATAAACATCCATCACCATGAACATATACATATATCATGTCATCATGATCATCCATAATCAAATCACACACATATACATACATCACATCATAAGGATCATCCATCATAAAATCATGAACACACATATATGCACATAACATAGTGTCAATAAGGGTTGTTGCATATCATATAAATATCAAAATACAATGTGCATCACATAATAATGTTCATCATATCATCAAAATACATATCCATTGTATACATTGGTGATCATCAAATAAGGCATAGGTACAAGGCTATGAATCAAATATGATCTCTATCGCTCTGTACTGACCACCCATCCTACACCTATCAAAAATTTGTATCTTGTCATCTGCCCTATGTCCTCTCTACTATAAGATGCCTATGTCTGGCCTCTGTGGTGAGTCTGGAACTCCCCATCTATGTGGAGGGGTCTCCCGATAGCTAATATATCCTTGGGTATGTGTCCCTACTGACTGGGATGGTGCCGACATCTGCAGCGCTGCTCTGACATAGGCAGACACCCATTGTGTCTGAACTGGCACTACCATGAAGTAGGCCACCATATAGTAGCTGGCCTCCCACATGTACTCGTCTCTCTTAGCCTCTTGATACCTTGCCAAATCCTTCTCTTCCTTGTACCTATCCCAAAATCCATATATGGATCTCCTCTCCTATGCCCACGCATCTTGTGCCAACTGTAACTTCCCAACCTTTTCCTACACCCGAGACACCTGCTCTATCACCTTGTCCCTCTCCTCTTGCATGGCCTATGCCTATGTCTACGTTGTATCCCTCTCCCTTTGAAATGTTTGTACCTCAACACCTATCTCACCACCCTCACCCTACACTACCTGTGCATGTTCCTGTGTAGCATCTCTCTCTTTCTCCACTACCTATATCTGTGCCATTGTCACATCCCTCTCACCCTACAGGGTATGCACTTGTACCTATGCTACATATCTCTCTGCATGTATGGTCTGTACCTGGGCCCTCATAGCCTCCTCTCTCTTCTACATCAACCCCATCTCTCTAACTATCTGATCTACTAGCTTGACTCTATCGCGGAGCTCATTCCACTCCTGTCTCAAATCAGTCCTCTCCCTCGGCAATCTCCTCCACCAGTCTCTTCAAATCCTCCATATCTCTCTCTGCCTACTTTAGGGCCTCTAATGATACCTAGTCCTCTGATCCTTTGGGTTCCCATTATCCCCTAGCTTGTAGTATGGTTACCTTAGCCTACAGCCTGTGTTACTCCCACATCACCCCCACTAGCTCCTCATGCTCTCTTTGTCCCACTCCCTCCATCCAAGTCACCTCGGCCTATAGTTTATCCCTCTCTTCCTCCAACTCTAATATTTTCCACATTGTATCATTGGACAGCACCAAAAAATCCCTCTCCCTCTACCCGCACCCTATGCATCACTGCATGTAGCATGCTCACCTCGGCCTCTAGTCTGCTCCTTGTAGCCTCTGAATTCCTAAGTCTCTACTAGGCGATTTGTAGTCTCACCATGGCCCCTCTCAATAGTACGACTGGGTCCTTTGAAGGTGGTGGTACATATGGTACCATGGCCAATGGCTCAACCTTAGGAGCGTCTTCCTTCATCACCTCCACCTATGGCTTGTCTCTCTCCTCCTCTTCCTTGGCCTCCTCCTAGTCTCTCCTCAAATCATCCATATCTCTCTCCACCTGCACTAGGGCTTCTGACAATACCTATTCCACTGATCCTCAGGGCTCCTGCTATCCCTTGGCTTGTAGTATGGTCACCTCAGCCTGCAGCCTATCTCGCTCCCACATCACCCCCACCAGCTCCTCATGCTCTCTTTGTCCCACTCCCTCCAACGTAGTCACCTCAGCCTACAGTATAACCCTCTGTACCTCCAACTCTAATATCTTTCGCCCTGTATCATTGGCCAGCGCCACAAAATCCCTCTCTCCCTCTTCTTGTACCCCATCCACCTTTTGTATAGCATGTTTTACCTTTATTCTCCAGTTTACTCTCATGTACCTCTCAACCTTGTGCCTCTCATGACATCGACCTCTTTACATTAAACCCTCTTTAATAGTAATGACCTGTCCTTCAGGGTTTATATGGTACCATATTACCGGTTCAACCTTAGCATCTACTCCATCAGCTTCCACCAGGGTTCATCTCTTCCTCCTTCTACCTTTGTTTCCCTCCCTTGTCTCTCTTTATGGTTCCTTCCCTTCCTTTCTTTCACTCCTTCATTGACTCCTCCCGGCCTTTTTCTCCCCGCGAACCTCCTCCCAATCTCTACCGCTTGCCCTCGTCCTCCCCTCCTCCCTCTATCCTTATCCCGCTGGCTTCCGCTTCATCCTCGCTCAAAACTGCGTCGACCGTCAACTCCATGAAAACCATGCAGAGAATCTCACCATCACCCCCACATTTGCTCTCTCTCCTCTCCTACTTTGATAGGGTACCTGCTGTAGCTCCTCCCACTACTATCTCACAAACTTGACAGTAATTTGATCCCCCCACGGTCGCTCTCACATGATCTATTTTAATCTCTCTATTCTATGAGGAATTTCCTGCTAAATCCTGAACTATCTCATCACCTAGTCTACTCTGTGTAACTCCACTATATAGGGCTCCCTCCCAACTATGTAGGATACTACACATAATATCCTCTGTCTCTCCTCATCTCTCCTCCATCTAGTGAACTACCATGTCATGTAGGGTCTCCACACTATCCGATCCTCCTAAAGATCATCCAATGTCCTCCTCCATCTATCTAGATTACCAAAACCCTGATAATGAAATACCCAATCATACTTTGTCCCATACCATTATGCCACTAGTAGTGATGGATCTTGCACCCCTCTCATCACGACTTCTGGTCTGGCCACACTAATGTGCTCCCAGGCCCATATCTGTAATAGTGTCACCTGTGTAACATTGAGAGGCCCTTGATAGCACACTACATGCATATCCCTATATAGCGGAGCCAACATGCATGGAACCCATACAAACTCCCATTCCCTCTGCTCCACAATGTGTCACACCACCTCCATGTAGGTGAGACTACAAAAATGACCACTCTTGTTTGGTATCACCAGTCCACTAATCAAACTGCAAAGATATAGTGGTAGTGGAGGTACACCTAGCCCCAAACATCTATCCACATCCAACACCATCCCCTATAGTGGTAGGTCCTCTAGTCCAAATAAGACCCATATGGTTTGATCCATCTCCTCACCCTCTGATCTCATCTTGCTCACCAGTCAACTTGCTATCGGTAACCTCAAAATCCTCCACACATCCTCGAGGGTGATGGTCATCTTTGCTATCGAGAGGTGGAATGTAGAGGTCTCTGAACTCCATAGCTCTATAAGTTTTGTAATCAATGGTCGATGCACTCTAACTGTGGGATACCCCAACATGTAAAGCATCCCTTCTCATGCTAACGTTGCATGATCCTCTCAATTCATCGTTGCTATAGTCACCTCCAACACCCTCGAACGCCTCTCTCATGTTTGCAAGCTCTTGAACTACTACATTCACACCACATAACATGTTAGTCATCTAAACCATTTCTTCATTTTTTTCCCTCCCTTTCACCATTTTTTCCTTCCCAAGCCTAGGTTGTCTTGTCAACAATTCCCCCCTTTTTTGGGAAAATTTCCCCAATTTTCCCAACTTACCTTTTTTCCTTTTTTTCATCATCCCTACCCACTTTATGGATGCTTTCATCCTTTTCATTTTCTAGTCACCCTTTGGGATGTGCGAGCCCTCCCCTCAGACGAGTGAGCCCACCCACCGATGGGCAAGCCTACCCCTCGAACGGGTGAGCCTTCCCACTGATGGGTGAGCCTGCTCGTGCAGGCGCCCTCTCCCATCTAGTGGGAAGATCCGCCCACCACTGTGAGTGGGTGAGCCCACCCTCCGGCGGGCACTTTCCCATCCAGCGGGTGATCCCATGTACCCCCAGATGGGCGAGCCCTCCACTCCGGTGGGTGGTCCTACCTTACCCCACAGGTGGGTCGTCCTGCCCATCCCACGGGCGGATTTTCCCACCCCTCCAATGGGCGATTCCACTTGAAGGATGGGTGAACCCGCCCATCCGGTAGGTGAGCCTGCCGTTCACCTCCACTAAGGCGGTTGTACCCAAGAGTTGGGCACAATCGTCCATCCTCTGGGCACACTCACCCATTAGATGGGCATAATCGCCCATCTATAGGGCGTAGTTGCCCCTTTTGCTAACCTCTCATTTTTTGGTAGATTTTCCCAATTCCAGGGCAAGTCTGCCTGTTATTGATGCTCCCCCACCCTTTCTAAGCATTTTTCTTGGTTTTTTGGGTGAATTTTCCCACTAATCGGGCGAATCCACCCCCCTTCCCCACCACCTCTAAATAGGTGGTTTTTCCTACCCATGGGCGAAATTGCAAATTCACCACCTACCCATTTCACTAATCTACCCCAACCCCAAAACCCATGTTTTTAAATTGTTTAAAAAATTCAAAAATACATCAAAAATTGCTTAAAATCACAAAGATGATTTTGGAACTAACCTGGCGAGGAACCACATGCTCATGGAAGAATTGTCATACCTCGTCCCCTCAGTGGATGGTGTTGTCATCATACTCCTCGACCATCATTGTCTCCTTCTTCTCCTCTTCTCTCTCTCTCACTCAACTGCTAGGTGTACAAATGAGGAATAGTAATTCTCAAAATTACTATAAGTAACATTTCCCTCCTTTTTAAATATTTTTTAAATTAAGGGTATGTTTACCCTTTATTTAACCACTTTTTAATTTAACTAATCCTCTAACTTCTGCAAGCCGCCATTTGTACACCATGTGTCCATTTGACTTCATTCAAAAGCCAATATTCATAGTTTTTTTAGCTCTATCCATTGGTACCCTCTATTTCCTCATATCGAGAAGTTTCCCTAGGCCACTTTTTCTTCCCCAACCTCCCTCTCGAGGGGGCATACCCTATTAGTTTTCTCCATTCCTCCGTCATAGTCATTTTCTTGTGAGATTGGGGCATCTCCCTTCATTTCCCACCATTTGGGAAGATCACATAGCTTTTCCCATGCTGGGGCATCATTTTCTAGTCATTTCCTCTCAAGATTCGTCTACATTTTAGTTTTCTTCGAAACAGCGTTATTCTAACAGTATTTCAAAGAGGGGAAAAATGTAGACATCCAAATTTGACCACTCCTGTATGGCCAAATTCATTTCCTTTACTCATTTATTCCCCATCAATATTAATTAAATGATTTATTTAATTAATATTTCCCCTTTTCGTAAGGTTTCTAAAGTATTTAATTTAATAATTGAATACTATACCTTTCATCCCTTCCTCTCTAAATTAAATAAATGCATCAATTTATTTAATTTAGTCATTTAGCCTCTTGAATTTAGATCAATTTTAAATTCCCTCGTTTCTCTCTCCTTGTCACATCCTCCATAATCCTCTTCTAATCTAGATTAGTTTAATTAATCCATGATTAAGATGTGCACACCTTTAATCTGGATTAATGTCACATCCTTCATATTTTTCCACTTGCCTCTAATCCCTCATTAATCTCCTTAATCACCTATTTGCACAACCTTAATCTAATCCTCATGCCATTTTTGGTATCCCTCCAAGTCAACCTTCATAAGTACTTTCTTTATTTAGCCAGGACCTCTTCCCCATGTGAATTAAAAATTCAAATTTATTCTTCCAATGCTTTCCTCTTCCCCATGTAGGCTATTGGGAAATTCTAGAGCCTCTCATATGTCATCTCACCCACGTGGGGACAAGGACCTCCTTTATGAGGACCTTGTCTTATCCCCAAGGTGCTTCCAATCATGTGAATTAAAAATTCACATTATTACTCCAACATTTCTCTCTTCCCCATGATGATTAGTGAAGAATTCTAAAATTCCTCACATGTCAACATCCTTCCACATGGGGACAAAAACTTCCTTTTTTAGGAAATCTTCCCCTAATCCCAAGGTACTTGAAAGTACCTCCACCTCACATGTCCTCTTGCCACATTATTTCCACATGGCAAGATGTGAGGGCTTGTGAGTCCTCAACTCGCCACAACCCTCCATCTTGTCCATGGTGGCTAAATCCTAGCCATCCAATTCTCTAGAGACTCTTCCCCTAAAATAGAGGATTTTTGTCTCATTTTTCATTCATTACATGCAATCACAATTCAAGCTCAAGAAATCTAGCACTCAAGAAATTCTCAAGCATTTTCATTCAAGCTCATCCACCATTGTTGCACTTCAAGCTCATATTGCATTCATCTCATACTTATCCAAATACCCACATTCATTATTGCATCCTCCATTGAATTTAGATCCATTTTCATATCATTTTAGGTGATTTTCCATCAAGGAGCACACAAATTATCAACATCAAAGGGCCAACCAAAAGATCAACTTGGGCAAGGTAAATCTCTTGTTTAATCTTTCTTTTGTTCAAGTTCAACTAGGCTTATCTTGAGGTGTTGTATTGTGTTCTTCTCCTTTTTGCATTTTTGTTGTTTTGCATCATTTAGGGTAGGAATAAAATGCTACACACAGATAGTACCAGATAGACCTTATGAAGATATAAGCATGGATTTCATATTAGGATTACCAAGAACATAGAAAGGATATGATTCTATAATGGTGGTAGTGGACATATTTTCTAAGATGACACATTCCATTCCTTCCAAGAAGACCAATGATGTTGTGCATGTTGTTGAACTATTTTCCAAGGAGATTGTTAGATTGCATGGATTACCAAAGATTATAGTTTCAAATAGGGACACCAATTTCATTGTATACTTTTGATGAACATTATTGAAGAAAATGAAGACATAACTAAAGTTTAGTTTTGTATTGTAGATACCCTAAGAATTTGGATTGCTTTTTCCAAAAGGTTTATCCAAATTCACCAGTTTTCATCTAAACATCCTCCTTATCCAGTTAATTAAGTAATCTATTTACTATTATTTAATTAATACCCTTAGTCTGCCAAATCCATAAGGTATTTAATTAATCAATTAAATGCTTTTATTCTCTTTAATCCTCCTTTCATCAAATAAATTAAATAAATAATACATTTATTTAATTCCTCACATGTCATTTTCATCTAATCCTAATCCATCTCCTAATCTCTTCATTAGGGATGTGCACATGCCTAATCCTTGATTAGGATGTGTCACATCCTCCAACTTTTGCAAGTTGGCTTCTAATCCTCATTTATCTTCTAATTACTTATTAATTAATCTTAATCAGTACCTTGGTCAACTCTCTCCATCCCCCAAGGAATTTTTAATTCCTTTTTATTCCTCCAAGAATCCCCTTTTCCCATGCATCTTCTAAAATCTTTGACTTGTCATCAAGTCACATGTGACAAACTCCCACCTTTTGGGAACATTGTCTTATCCACTAGATTCTTCCAATCATTGTGAATTTAAAATTCACTTTTATTCACCCAAGATTCTTCCCATCTCTCAATGTACTTGGAAGGTACTTGTCCTTCCTCCACCTCATGTACCTTTTGGCCATCTCACTTACACTTCATCTCCTCTTAGCCACTTCACCATCCACATGTCAAGATGTGAGGGCTAGTGAGTTCTCAACTCACCATAGCCCTTCATCTTGACCTTGTTGGATGAATCTCAGCCATTGAATTCTCTAGAGAATTCAAATTCTTCTATAAATACCCCCTCCTCAAGGGCATTTTCAATACTTTGATTTTGAGAAACCTTATGCTGCCAATTTGCATTCTCAAGCATTTACTATCACTTAGCCACCCATTTTTATCATTTTGCATATTCAATCTTGCATTGAGCTACATCAAAAGCCATCTAAGGAGCACACAAATTCATCTAAATCAAAGGCCAACCAAGGAGTCTTCAACAACAAGGAAGGTATAATCGATTTGCATTTTATCTCATCTATTTCCTTGTTTTATCACTCTTTAGGCTAATCTTTGAAGTGTTCTTAGTATTTTATCACTTGCATTTTTAGTTATTTTTCACATTAGAATGGGGTAAAATTCCAAGGTACATAGGTATATCACCCAAAAATAGATGGAAAAATAGAGGTAGTGAAAAGGAATTTGTTCAACTTATTGAGATGTTTATTTAGAGACAAGGTAGGAAATTGGGACATAGTTCTACCACAAGCAGAGTTTGCATACAATAATTTAGTAAACTAGAGTGTAGGGAAGGCACCATTTGAGATTGTGAAGCTTAGAGACATCATTATGGAGGATAGGAGTGCAAAAGTAGAGAAATATGCAATATTCATGGAAACATTACATAGTCAGGTCTGAAAGCACTTGGGAGACATGAATAACAAGTACAAGGAGAAGGTGGATGAGAAATGGAGGCAGACTTTGTTGTTGGAATTGAAATGATGGTATATCTTAGGAAAGAAAGGTTTCTTGTAGGTAAATACAATAAGTTGAAAATGAGGAAGTTTGGACCATGTAAGATTGTCAAGAAGTTTGATTCAAGAAATGCATATTAAGTGGAGTTACTGAGATACTTGGTATATCACCTATTTTCAACATTGCAAACCTCTATGAGTATCATGAAGGACAATCAAGTGGGAGTAATGAAGAAGTAGCATTGGAGGATCAATTACCACATTAACAGTTAGAGTAGATTGAGTAGATCTTGGATTCTAGAATAGGGAGGAGCACTAGGAACAAATAGTACAAGGAATACTTCGTAAAGTGGAAAGGAAAAACAATGGAGGATTCATCATGGATTTTTCAAGATAAGGTAGACCATTCAGTTTTCCTCTAGCCCTTGGAAAGTGAGGGACTCACTTTTCTTCCAACCCTAGGTGTCTAATGCAGAAGCATCCCTAGTCCTGAAGCAATTCTACATCAACCAAAAACAATTCTTTACTTGTAGTTTAGTCTATAGTTGTCTTAGCAATTTCATCTACATTTTACTGTTGTATCATTTCTTTCATCATAGAGCTATATATAACTTCTACACAAGGTCATCTACAACATATCTAGATTACAAGATATTTTCTCTCATTTGTAGAAAGTTATCGCTCATAGAATTTCACTATCATTCTCAGTTAGAGCATTTGGGATCTAGTTGGTTCAGATTAGTTGTGTAGACCTTTTATAGAACTTGCAAAGTTTAATGGAACATCATTCAAGAATTTTAGTTCTGAGGGGAACTTTCTTGGAGATCCACAATTCATTTCAATTATCGATGGGTTATCTTTCCTTGTTTTAAGGTTGACCTACATGCTTGATCATACATTGGGTTTGTAAAACCTTGAGGTTGACACAGATCATAGTTGAAGCTATAGATTCATATTTAAGGTCATTTGTAATCCTTTCAAGAGATTTTAGTTAGTCAATCAAGTAGATCATTAGTAGTAACTTTCACAATTTTATCCAACCTTCTAGGTTGTGGAATGTAATAAGTCCTTGTGCCAATTGTAATATCTGTAATGCCCTTGTGGTAGGCCTATGATCCCTAGTTATTTTGCATATGAGGAATTTGATGCATGTAAGACTGTAAGCTATTGAATCAATGATTATTCATTTTTATTGATCATTTCTTGTGTTATTTGTGCTATGTTGAACTATAAGGTGCACAGTTGGATAGTTCTTTCTGGACCCTCCATCTGTGACTACACCACATCAAGGGTTCTAGAATATTACAATTATATAATATCATTTATTTTATCAAAATTAAAATAAGAACGTCGAACCAAGAGAAAGTAAAGTACATATTTTCAAAAAAGTGATTAGTGGGGAAATATATTTTAGATTAAATAAGCATGCAATTAAATTTGAAATAAATAAAATATATTTGAATTAGGAGAAAGTTTAAAAGGTGATTTAGAAGAAATTCTTCTTGAGGAAATTTACTAGAGACAAAAATAAATGAAACTATAGTTGAAAGATGTGAATAAAAATACCAAATTCTTCCACGCATCCTCATCAATGAGAAGATATTCTAATTGTATCTCCTATATTAATAACCCCCAAGGGACACTTATATTAGATCAAATATAAATTCAGAAAGAGGTAGTGCCATTATTTCAAAATCTCCTAGAACAAATTCCAACATAGATGTAAATTCTCTAGATGTTTCAAAAAATTTGAAGACCTTTTTATTAACATTCCTTCTATTGTCTTTGAAGAAGATAAAAAAACTAGTGGAATATTTTTCCCTTTCCAAAATAAAAAAGGTGGTTTAATCATTAGGAAATGATAAAGCACCAAGACCATATGTCTTTATTTCCTTGTTCTTTCAAAAAAAATTAGGATTTTGTTGGAAGAGACATTTTTGGTCATAGAGGGAGATTGAAAATATAGAAATATTTTAAGGGAGTTGAATGTCTCCTTCATAGCCCTTATTCCTAAGGGATTTTTTCACAAAATTCAAATCCATCTCTTTATGCAACACTATTTATCAAATTATTTTAAAAGAAATTTCATTAAGTGATGAAAAATAATACCATTAGTTATTTTTAAAGAGAAAGGTGGACCTTTATCCTAGTCATATTGCATATGATGGTAATTTGGTTTCGTATGAAGTGATATACTCAATAAAAATAAAAATAATTCCTATAACAATGATTAAATTGGACATGCTAAAATTATGATAAAGTAAATTAGGATTTCCTAAAATATTTTTATTAAGAATGGTTTAAGTGGGGACTCATGCATTTCAATAGTATGATTCTCTATATGTTAATTAATGGTTTTATATTTGACATATTCAAATATTCACAAGGCCTTAGATAGTAGGACCCTTTATCACCCTTTCTTTTCATCCTTATGGCGCAACCATTAAGATGAAAAAAAATATCTCAAAAATATTGCTCAAGAATAGAAAGGAGTGGTAATACTAGGTGTGATGAGGGGCTATTCCACTCAACATCCACACATAACACACCAACAAATATTAACACAAAAAATGTAGGAAGGAAAAAACCCACTTTCAATTTCTTATCAAAAATAAAATTACATATTTAGAAATTACAATGTTATAGCCACATGGGCATATTTCACAACAATGAAAATCAACTCTTTAATAAAACTCTACCATTTGGAGCCACAAACAGCAATAATGGATCCACCTCATGTAACCTCTATTCAACCCTTTATTTGACACCAATAACCCTTAGAATATTCTAGAAAGTGTAACTCCCTTTACTTTTTGGCACCTAGATGTTCTATCATTCGTTTTCCAACCATGGAGATATTTTTTAAATTCACATTTTGTCAACACAATTTCCTGAAGCCATAAATCTTGATGCGGGTATCTAATTTTCTATTACAATATATTGTTGGAAATCTCTCAAAGAGATCTACAAAATCAAAAAGATCTAATAATCATTTTGTCCACTTTTCAAGCTTTTTCGAAACTCTATAAAAAAGACATATTAAAATTTCAATACATTATCATGAACTACAAAACTCAGAGTGGAAACATCATTTTGGCTTAAACAACACACTCTAAGCTTTGACTTGCTTTGGTGGCTAATCTGAAATAACACTAATATGTGGGCTCTATAGAAAAAGGTAGTGTGATTGCAGACGAATCACCTAAACAAATTGAAACTTAGAATGTATTGTTTAAGCTTGTCCGAATACATCAACTCCTTATAATACCAGCAATGGCCCATTAAACTTTTAAATTGATTATTGATCATAATAATAGCTGTATTGAGCCAGTCTATTTAGAACATGTCAACCAATGCAGTTTACTAATGGTGGATTCGCTTGTTCTATCAGACTACCATTTTAGCAATAGAGATAAAAAATTCTAGTTTACTTACCACAGGACTACCATTTATAATCTAAAATGTTCATAGAGAGTTACAGTTAATAGTATCATATTTTTTTCATTATGATTACATTTTTGACTGAATATCACATACTTCTAAAATAATGTAGAAACGGGATTCGACCTCGGCCCATGTAAACAAACAATATTACATGTCACATTTGGACAATGTTGTGATATGACAAGTCACAAAATTGGATGATTGCAATCATGGAGTCATACGTCACAGTGCACTTTCTATGAAGGCCCGTGAGTTTGTCTTCGAATATTCACTCAAGAAAGCGAGGGTTATGAAAGATGTTCTGTGATTTTTATCTCTTTAACTGGTTTGTCTGAAAACGAAGCCATGTGAAGGAAATTACATCATTAAATAAAAGCACATTATCCATATTTTTCAATAGAGCCTTTTGACTTTAATATTGATTATCCAGAATATCAAGAAAAAAAATATCAAAAGAGTATTTGTTCTTTTACTAAAATATGGTTTTTAATTTATATATAACTCAACCTTAGGTTAATTACATAAATAAATGTATTTATGTACAAATCAATTTAAAGATTAAATGTGGTGTAATTATTGAAGGGGATAACAATATAAGAGAAAAAGTTTAGTTCTCAATATTGTGATGATTTGTAATTCGTTGTTGTCTATATGAAATTTTGAATATAAAAGGACAAGCTAAAACCATATTAATCTATTCTACCCAAAATACAAACAACACTCAGATTAAACATACAAGTTAATAAAACATGATGAAAACATTAAAGATTTCACCAAATTAATCCTTGTTGTGCCATCAGATGGTGGTTGTGCTCAAGAGAGTTGATATGTGAATGCTCTTACCAATAGCATAATGTTGTATTTGAAGGTGTTAAATATATGACTTAAGATGGCATTTAATTTATAGACTTTTGGCTATAAAATTGCATGGTAAGGATTAAAAAATAAGATCAATGACTCATAGTGGTTGAGAGCCATGGGAAGATGAGAGGAGGAAAAGTATCCTCATTTGGTTGGAAGAGATGGATTGAGGAGAAACTCAAGGGTACAGATCATCCTTGGAGAAATAAGGTGGACAAGATCGAAAGGCTACTTTGGAGTACCTTTAAGAGATGGGAAAGTCCTTTGATCCATGTGACATGGTACAAAGACATGTCTTGTGTGCAAAAGACTTGTGACCTTGTACATCTTGGAGGTTGTGGAATAAGAGGTCAAGTGGTTTCAACGCAGTTAATGAAAAGCATAAAAAATAGGGAATTAAATGAAGAAGATATGTATTTAATTTTTGGGGTGAGGATGGGGACTTAGGCAAATAAATATTTAAATTTATTCATCTATGGTGGACATTAGAAGAAATATGATGAAGTGACTTAGGCTAGAAATAAGCATAGGTCAATAGTGATAAACAATGATTTTATCAATTAAATAATAAAATGTTATTTAATTAATAAGGAGATGAAAATTGGACAATTAATTGAAGAATTAAGATTATATTCAATCAATTATAGAGAAAATAGTTAAGTAATGATGTTGGTCAATTTTAGGTGTCTATAGATGTTATAAAAAATGAATTAGGATGATTGATTGATATTACCTTTTTTCTTCATCTACTATTAAGTATTTGGTAGTTGCATGTAATAGTTTATTAAAGTATGCAAGTAATCATAGAATTTGAGGGTCAGCCCTACTTATTATAAGATTTTTAAATAATACGAAGTGCTAATATTTGTATATATGCAAATAAGATTGGAGTGTATGCACAAGAAACATAGTTTAACCTTACAAATTAAAAATAAATAAAATATGATTGTATCACTTACAAGATATAGTCCAACAATAGCCCCTCTTCATTCTCTTTGTAATTGCAATTTTTTACTAATATATAAAAACGAAAGAAATTTTAAAACAATGATTATTTTTAAATCAGACACATAAAGTAAAAATCTTAAATTTACATTTTAATCATATTATAAATCAATTCAAATAAAAATAATTAATTCAAATTATTGAGCACAAAAATAAAAATCTTAAATTTACTATTACAATTAAAAATGGTTTTTAAATTGATGTTAAAAGTATAGAAGTTATATAAAAATGTAGCAAGTCAAACCATACACCCTTGTAAATTTTAAAATTGTAAAATTTGGTCTAAAATTAAAAAATAGTCCATAGACCATCAAATTTTAGGCACGTGTGCAAGTACAAGTAAAATCTCAATGGTAGTTAAGTGGACACATTCACATGGTTTATCCAGTATTGTTAACTTTTCTTATGTAACATACTAACTCATACAATATAGTAATTAATTTGGTTTTAACCATTGAAGTATATAAAAGAATTTCCTTAAAATTAGGATTGTAATTTTTTTTCTTTTTCAAACATCATTTATTGCACATTTCAAATATGAAATAATATTACATTTCAACCTATAAAAGAAATAGAACTTTCCAATTACAATTCATGCATGATAAACTATAAAGTATACAAAGTTATAATTACAATACAATTTAGGTCAAGTCTTCCATATCTGGACTAATATTTTTTTTCACAAGCCTCAGCATTGTCGTTTGTAAGAGGGAGAGCATCGCTTGAGCTCTTTACCTCAAACCACAGACTGGAAGTTCCCTGCACACCTTCCAACAAGAAGTGACCCTACCCTTCACGAAGAGTATAGACCAAGGAACCCACAATTATGCCATCTGAGTTTCTAGTGTTGTGTCCTATATAACCAATCTACCATACAACTATAGAATTCTCTAACTAAGTATGATCTATTTGACTGGATATGCAATTTGGATCACTGTGAACTGACTAACTCAAGCAAAGACTTTTGCATTACTTCAAATGGCCAAATTTTTAAAAACATTTCAATCACTTCCTTAAAAAGTGGAGTCATATATTCAGACACCTCTAAGTCAAATTGGAAACCTTCATGACTTAAGGTTTTAATTGAAATCAATTATTTGACTAACCAGTTTGTCTTTTCATAAAGATACTCATTCATAATGTAATGAATCACTAAGTTAGTAAATGACTAGGTTAGTTATTATTTTCTAACTTTGAACACCACATTACATTCTTGTAAAAACTTTGGGACTTGGAAACTACTACTTGCTCAAGTCCTTAAATCAAACCATGAGAGTAAACTACTCTCCTATTTACATGCACGTTGGTTAATAATGATGACACAATGTCATCAACTCGAGAAACTTGGTCTCATCCTTAAGGTAATGTCTACCTATCAGATAAGTGTAGTAATTTAAAATTGACATAAATACAAGATCACTTCTTCTTAAATAATGTTTCATATGTTGAACACTTCTAGAGACTAAGAGGGGGGTGAATCAGTCTACACAAAACTTAACCCCTTCTAGAACTTGAAACTTTTAGCACAACTCAAACCCCTTTAGTAGCTAAAGATGGAACTTTAAACAAAGAAGTAATAGAGAAGAATATAGCAATTTGAATCTTTAACACATTTAGAAAACTTTACCAATAAAATATATAGCAATAGTTAGATCAACAACAAAGAGAAAGAGATAGAGAACAGACACATGCATAAGGATACACTAGATTTACGTGAAAAATTCAATGAGGGAAAAACCATAGTGAGAGAACTCACAATATAAGGCTCATTGCCAAAATACTTGCAAGAAGGCTCACTACCTTAGAGCAAGATACAAAAAGGACTTGTAGCACAAAAGTACAAACCAACTCCAAGAGCACTATATAGAGGACCTAATAAGATTCATTATCTCAGAGAAGGATACAAAAGATATATGATATTATTAAAAATATTGCCAACACAACTCTCTTTTGACTAAGTTGTTCAAGAAAAAAATATATTTCCTTTCATAATATTTAGCACTCTCTCTACTAGATATTCAATACAACTCACTCACACACTTTTTTGCACTTTTACACTACTACATCCCCGTTGCATCTGGAATGATCTTGTATTTATATCCATCATAACACTTAGATTCTTCAATTAGGTTGGACAAGAAGAGAATAAACAAGAAATTTAACTAGTCTCCCACCAAAGCAAGATGTGATCCTATCTCGAGGATAGAGAGGACCAAAAAAATCTTAACACTTCTTTCAATATGATCCAAAATGATTTACACATAGGCACAAATCAACCTAAGTTGCCAACAAGGAAAGGTGTGGAGGAGACATTGAAGCACATAACTTGTTAGCCCATAAACACTTTTTCAATTGATTTTACTTGATGCAGTCCTAAACATGATAGGTTATGACCCAAATCTACCATGACACACCTTCCATTGTTGGTGCATTCCCTCTAGCACATGACCTAAGCAAAGGAACAAGCCATGTCAACCAGATACCCACAAATAACCCAGAAAGCCAACTCAAGACATAATGTGACACCAAAGAGGCCAATTAGCAATATGTGGATCACATAGGGATTTTCCTTGAACATCCAACATCACTTCTATACACTTCTTTCATATTGTCACATGCCATCAACAACCACTACAAACCAAAAGGGTATAAAATACTTTGTTCAGGAAACACAAAATATGTAAATAAATGATGTAACATTTGTAGAACAACTTGTAGACTACTTCAACATATGATATTGGAATTGAGACATTACACAAATGTTGTGAACACATTCACCAAGCTGCAAGAGAAAAGACATCAATGCAAAGAAATGTGCAGGATTTCCTAGACCTATCCAGACAACTAGCACATTTCCAACCATTTTCAATTCATAGTAACCTTTTGGGAAACATAGGTGACCTAAAAAGATAGGAGTGCAACATACAAAGAGAACTAACATTGAATACCAAACTCTAAGACTAGAATCTCCACAATGGAGGAATGCAGAGCATTCTCCTAAACAAACTTCAATGTAACTTCCTGAACCAAAAACATTTGTGCAACTTTCAAAGACCAGAACTTCCTTTTAGCAACACATATATTATTAGGAACATTAGAGAGAACATGAAAACTCTGTAGATCATCTCTCCTATTGGTTTGTTTTAATTCCCAAGCTACACTAAAAGATATTCTATAGGATAGTCATTTCTAATGAGAAAATACTTGAGTTGGAAAATGAATAGGAGAAAGTTGGATAATACTTTCCCTTTGCACTTTAGGCTCTCCAAGATCCAAGAGGTTGATCCCTTACAGTATTATGAAAAATATCCTTGCCATTTAAATCCTAAATACTATAATAAGAAGATACATTCTTAGTATATTTCCTTGATGATTATGAAAAATTCAAAGATTAGGCTAGATCCTTTAAGCATTTACACAATGTAAAACAAGAGAACATATAAATAATATTAAGTAAGAAAATTTCTATAGAAATTGGAGTAAACATGATTGATTTTCAATTTGTTTGACCAAGGAGATGTACCAAATACAATTGCATAGATTGGTGCCTTAACCTAGGGCATGAAGATAAGATGAATGTAATAGAGGTTTGTGTAACAATAATTTTTCCAAACATCAAAAAGATATGTAACAATGCCTTGCATTATTACTCTTGATATTCCACCCCAACTCTACTTAGAATCCTTGCACAAACACATACAATTGAACATCTCTATTAAGGCATTTAATCTACTCTTTGAGTAAAAGCTATAATAGAAATATTCAAACACAAGAAAGATTGTGAAGATGAAGAAAATGTTGGATATTTCTGATATGTGGTTGTCATTGATGTCAACACTATTGGCATTAATATCATTAAGGATGTATATGTTGAGGATATTGAGAAAATTATAATAAAATAAGTTGCAGGTTGTCGGTGATGTAGTGAAGTTCAATATGGTGGCTAGCTTAGTATATTGATGATAAGGAGTTGTGGATTAAAGGGTTTGTTGACAAGTATATCTAGTTTATCCACATGAAGTTTCAGAGTTTCGCATGAAGATTTGATTGAGTTATGAGTATCTGTGTTCTAACAGTTGTTTTGTTGCTTTAGTTGGTGTTCCTGAAAGAAGATGATGTGATTCTAGTAATTTGAGTTGTTGCAAATGCCTCTATGGTGATTCATGATGCTTGTGGATGTTTCTAGAACATGCTCTATCTATGTTGTTGGTCCACATTGATCGTTGTGCTCGCGATTGGTGATTTTCTTTTGTGAGTTCATATTTCTTATGATCATGGCTGACAAGGTGATTGTAGCGTGTTGTGAATCTTCGAGGCATAATTGTTTAAGGTGTTTCATGTTCAAGGATATTGTTTTGGGTCCTTACTATGTTGTGGATGACATTGTTGTGTTTGCATTGATAAATTGTTTATTGATTTGGGCCGACAGTTTGTACACATTTTCATATTTTGTTGAGCCGACATGTAGTTGATGTTATCTTTAGTTGCGGATATATATGATCGATTGTTTATACCATTTGAAGGTGTGGTGTGTGATGTATGATGTGTGCTATGTGTGAATAATGTTCTAATCTTTCAAAGGCAGAAGTAAAGTGTGAAGAAGAGTTTATGTGCTTAACCAAAACTGTAATAAGGCATTAGAAGATGTTATTTTCTCAGTTCAAAATCTTTTGTATGTAATCTGAATGTTATTGTAAGACAGTGAGTCTTCTTTTGGGAAGTAAGCCTTTTTTTATTTGAGCAGTGAGCTCTAGGCAGTGTGCCTGAATGCATGTGCATTCCCCATTTATAATAATTTTATACTCTTAATAGAGTATAATCTTGTGGATTAACCTCCATCATGGTTTTTCCCTTAACAGGGTTTCCACGTAAAAAAATCTTGGTGTTATGTGTGTTTTTGATGTGGTGATGGTTTATGCTTTCATGTTTATTTATCAGATTTGAGAATAAGTTTAATAAGTATAATTTCTGTGACAACTTATTCACCCCCCCTTCTCATTTTTCTGCCCTTGTGTTGCCAAAAATTGGTATCAAAGCAGGTTCCTTGGAAGAAGTTTAATAGCTTGAGGTGATCTGGGATGGCAACATATAAGAAGAATAATCTTAGATTTGATGGAACTAATTATTCTCTGTGGAAGACTCAAATGGAGTGTCATCTGAGATGCATTGGTGAACCTTATTGGACAATTACAAAGAATAGGTTTATCATCCCACATAATGGTCCTTCTATTGTAGGTGAGATTAAGGAAACTGAGTACAATATCAGGGCTAAGGAAGCATTGTTGAGTGCTCTGATTGATTTTGAGATGAAAATTGTAATGGAGCTGAAGACTGCTTATGAGATCTGGAAAAAGTTGGAAACTTTGTATGAAGGTGATACCCATGTGAAGATAGCTAAGTTGCAAAGCGTAAAATGGA
The DNA here is from genome assembly GCA_007258455.2 of Sequoia sempervirens. NCBI lineage: Eukaryota > Viridiplantae > Streptophyta > Pinopsida > Cupressales > Cupressaceae > Sequoia > Sequoia sempervirens. The sequence goes on from VDFB02353248.1 coordinate 311,599, forward strand.
AATATGAAACGTTGAGAATGGGTGAAGATGAGAACATCGGTTCTTTTATGCAGAGAGTGAATGAAATTGTGTGTAGTATCAGATGTGTTGGTGGAACATTGGAAGAATCAGATATTGTTGCTAAAGTGCTCAGATCCTTGCCTGTTGCATACAAACACAAAGCTACTACTATTGAGGAGATCTAGACTATGACCAATGTAACTAGAGACATGTTGATTGGTAAGCTTGTTGCTTTTGAGTTAAATGAGTTTGGTGAATATCTTCCTAAGACAAAATCTGCATGCAAAGCTACTATCTCCAAAAAATATAAGTAGAGATATGATCTGAGAGAAAGTTCTAGAAAAATGTCCAAGTATGAGCAGGAAATGAGAGAGATTGAAGAAGAGAGAAAACTAGATGAACTTGAAGCACTTATTGTCAACAGGGTACTTAGAGGAGAAGGTAAGTATAAAGGGAAATTTCCTCTTAAATTTTTTTCTTGTAATAAGATAGGTCATTTTTCCTCAAGGTGTTCAGAAAGAGTCCCTAAGCAAAGACCTAACAAGCCTAGATTCCAAAGAAAGTGTTATAATGTTGTTGATGAAGGTGTGATAGATGATGAATCTAATCAAGGGAATTTAAGTGAGGATGAATGGGTATTTATTGCTATCAAGGAAAATGATCTAGTACCTACTAAATCTGCTAGTTGCATAAATGTGGAGAAAGCTCTAGCTGCCAAAGTTGAAGAAAAAGATGAATGGGTGATTGAAAGTGGATGCTCTCATCACATGACAGGTGATAAAAGTAAAATTGTGAGCTTGGAAAATTATGATGGTGGTGTTGTAAGATTTGGTGATGAAAAAGTTGGTGTAATCCATGGCAGAGGATCCATTTCTCTTGATGGTAAGCATAATACTGACGATGTTCTATATGTGGAAGGTTTAAAGCATAATCTCTTAAGTGTTGGAAAAATGGTTGACAAGGGATACAATCTTCAATTCAAGGGTGGAAAGTGTAGAATATTGGGGAGTTCTGGAAATGTGATTGCATCTGGTACAAAAACAAAAGGTAATATCTTTCACTTAAGTGCTACTCGTAAAAGTTGTTTGATTGCTCAAGTTGATGAAAGTTTGTTGTGGCATAGGATATTGTGTCATGTAAACTTTGACAATATTATCAAGATAAGTTCTACTCAAGCAATGAGAGATATTCCTAAGTTGATAAAACCTACTAATGCTATATGCAAGGAATGTCAGTTAGGGAAGCAAACTCAAGTTTCGTTCTGGAGCAAACAACATTGCTCGAATGAAGTGTTGGAGCTTGTGCATAGTAACTTGTGTAGTCCTTCTAGAGTCAAAATTTTACAAGAAGACATGTATTTCATGTTACTTATTGATGATTATTCTAGATTTATGTGGGTTACTTTCTTAA